>JAQOOD010000045.1:0-262562 GCA_029633175.1 Citrus glauca | reverse complement strand
AAAATTGCCCAAAAAGGGGTGTGGGCTATAGCCTTGGGGCATGGGGCTGGCGAACTTCGTCCGCCGGACTCCTAATGGGCCGAGGCTTTGCCGACCCCCTCCCTCGACAAAAATAGGCCATGGGCACTGCCGCACCCAAAAAAGATGAGCTGAACCCCTTGGCGCCAAGTTCGTCCTGCGGAAAAATGCCCGAAAAAGGGGTGTGCTATAGCCTTTGGGCGTGGGGCTGGTAAAGTTCGTCCGCCCGACTCGGAATGGGCCGAGACATTGACCACCCCCTCCCCGCGCCAAAAATAGGCTTCGGACACCGCCGCGCCCAAAAAAGAGGTGCCGAACCCCTTGGCGCCAAGTTCGTCCAGCGGAAAAATGCCCAAAAAGGGGGTGGGCTGTAGCCTTGGGGCGTGGGGCTGGCAAACATCGTCCGCCGGACTCGGAATGGGTGGAGACATTGACCACCCCATCCCCGTGACAAAAATAGGCAGCGGGCACAGCCCCGCCCAAAAAAGAGCAGCCGAACCTCTTGGCGCCAAGTTCGTCCTGCGGAAAATTGCCCAAAAAGGGGTGTGGGCTATAGCCTTGGGGCGAGGCTATACTGGCGAACTTCGTCCGCCAGACTCGGAATGGGCCGAGGCTTTGCCGACCCCTTCCGCGACAAAAATAGGCCACGGGCACTGCCGTACCGTAAAAAGACGAGCCGAACCCCTTGGCGCCAAGTTCGTCCTGCGGAAAAATGCCCAAAAAGGGAGTGCGCTATAGCCTTGGGGCGTGGGGCCGGCGAACTTCGTCCGCCAGACTCGGAATGGGCCGAGACTTTGACCACCCCTCCCCGCGCCAAAAATAGGCCGCGGGCACATGCGCACCCAAAAAACAGCAGCCGAACCCCTTGGCGCCAAGTTCGTCCTGCGGAAAAATGCCCAAAAAAGGGGTGTGCTATAGCCTTGGGGCGTGGGGCTGCTGAAGTTAGTCCGCTGGACTCGGAATGGGCCGAGATTTTTCCCACCCCCTCCCCGCGACAAAAATAGGCCGCGGGCACAGTCGCTCCCAATAAAGAGAAGCCGAACCCCTTGGCGCCAAGTTCGTCCTGCGAAAAATGCCCAAAAAAGTGGTGGGCTAGAACCTTGGGGCGTGGGCTGGGGAACTTCGTCCCCCGGACTCGGAATGGAGCGAGACTTTGCCCACCCCCTCCCATGCCAAAAATAGGCCGCGGGCACAGCCGCGCCCAAAAAAGAGCAGTCGACCCCCTTGGCGCCAAGTTCGCCCTGCGGAAAAATGCCCAAAAAAGGGGCGTGCTATAGCCTTGGGGCGTGGGGCTGCCGAAGTTCGTCCCCCGGACTCCGAATGCGCGGAGACTTTTCCCACCCCCTCCCCGCGACAAAAATAGGCCGCGGGCACAGCCGCGCCCAAAAAAGAGCAGTTGAAGCCCTTGGCGCCAAGTTCGACCTGAGGAAAAATGCCCAAAAAAGGGATGTGCTATAGCCTTGGGGCGTGTGGCCGGCGAACTTCGTCCGCCGGACTCGGGAAGGGCCGAGACTTTGCCCACCCCCTCCCCACGACAAAAATAGGAAGGGGCACAACCGCGCCAAAAAAAGAGCAGCCGAACCCATTGGCGCCAAGTTTGTCCAGCGGAAAAATGCCCCAAAAAGGGGTGTGCCATAGCCTTTGGGCGTGGGGCTGGCGAACTTCGTCCGCCAGACTCCGAATGGGCCGACACTTTGCCCACCCCCCTCCCCGCGATATAAATAGGCCGCGGGCACAGCCATGCCCAAAAAAGTGGCGCCGAACCCCTTGGCGCCACGTTCGTCCTGCGGAAAAATGCCCAAAAAAGGGCTGGGCTATAGCCTTGGGGCGTGTGGCTGGCGAACTTCGTCCGCCGGACTCGGAAAGGGCCGAGACTTTGACCACCCCCTCCCCATGACAAAAATAGGCCGCGGGCACAACCGCGCCAAAAAAAGAGCAGCCGAACCCATTGGCGCCAAGTTTGTCCTGCGGAAAAATGCCCAAAAAAGGGGTGTGCTATAGCCTTGGGGCGTGGGGCTGCCGAAATTCGTCCGCTGAGCTCGGAATGGGCCGAGACTTTTCCCACCCCCTCCCCACGACAAAAATAGGCCACGGGCACTGCCGTACCGTAAAAAGACGAGCCGAACCCCTTGCCGCCAAGTTCGTCCTGCGGAAAAATGCCCAGAAAGGGAGTGCGCTTTAGCCTTGGGGCGTGGGGCCGGCGAACTTCGTCCGCCGGACTCGGAATGGGCCGAGACATTGCCCAACCCCCTCCCCGCGGCAAAAATAGGCCGCGGGCACTGCCGCACCCAAAAAAGACCAGCCGAACCCCTTGGCACCAAGTTCGTCCTGCGGAAAAATTCCCAAAAAAGGGGTGTGCTATAGCCTTTGGGCGTGGGGCTGGCAAAGTTCATCCGCCAGACTCGGAATGGGCCGAGACTTTGACCACCCCTCCCCGCGCCAAAAATAGGCCGCGGGCACATGCGCACACAAAAAAGAGCAGCCGAACCCCTTGGCGCCAAGTTCGTCCTGCGGAAAAATGCCCAAAAAAGGGGTGTGCTATAGCCTTGGGGCGTGGGGCTGCTGAAGTTCGTCCGCTAGACTCGGAATGGGCCGAGAATTTTCCCACCCCCTCCCCGCGACTAAAATAGGCCGCGGGCACAGTCGCTCCCAATAAAGAGAAGCCGAACCCCTTGGCGCCAAGTTCGTCCTGCGGAAAAATGCCCAAAAAAGTGGTGGGCTAGAGCCTTGGGGCGTGGGCTGGCGAACTTCGTCTGCCGGACTCGGAATGGAGCGAGACTTTGCCCACCCCCCTCTCACGCCAAAAATAGGCCGCGGGCACAGCCGCGCCCAAAAAAGAGCAGTCAACCCCCTTGGCGCCAAGTTCGCCCTGCGGAAAAATGCCCAAAAAAGGGGCGTGCTAAAGCCTTGGGGCGTGGGGCTGCCGAAGTTCGTCCCCCGGACTCCGAATGCGCGGAGACTTTTCCCACCCCCTCCCCGCGACAAAAATAGGCCGCGGGCACAGCCGCACCCAAAAAAGAGCAGTTGAAGCCCTTGGCGCCAAGTTCGACCTGCGGAAAAATGCCCAAAAAAGGGGTGTGCTATAGCCTTGGGGCGTGTGGCCGGCGAACTTCGTCCGCCGGACTCGGAAAGGGCCGAGACTTTGCCCACCCCCTCCCCACGACAAAAATAGTCCGCGGGCACAACTGTGCCAAAAAAAGAGCAGCCGAACCCATTGGCGCCAAGTATGTGCAGCGGAAAAATGCCCAAAAAAGGGGTGTGCCATAGCCTTTGGGCGTGGGGCCGGCAAACTTCGTCTGCCTGACTCGGAATGGGCCGAGACTTTGACCACCCCCTCCCCGCGCCAAAAATAGGCTGCTGGCACAGCCGCGCCCAAAAATGTGGCGCCGAACCCCTTGACGCCAAGTTCGTCCTGCGGAAAAATGCCCAAAAAAGGGGTGGGCTATATCCTTGGGGCGTGTGGCTGGCGAACTTCGTCCGCCGGACTCGGAAAGGGCCGAGATTTTGACCACCCCCCTCCCCATGACAAAAATAGGCCGCGGGCACAACCGCGCCAAAAAAAGAGCAGCCGAACCCATTGGCGCCAAGTTTGTCCTGCGGAAAAATGCCCAAAAAAGGGGTGTGCTATAGCCTTGGGGCGTGGGGCTGCCGAAATTCGTCCGCTGGGCTCGGAATGGGCCGAGACTTTTCCCATCCCCTCCCCGCGACAAAAATAGGCCGCGGGCACAGCTGCGCCCAAAAAAGAGCAGCCAAACCCCTTGGCGCTAAGTTCGTCCTGCGGAAAAATGCCCAAAAAAGGGGTGTGCTATAGCTTTTGGGCGTGGGGCCGGCAAAGTTTATCCGCCTTCCTCGAAATGGGCCAAGACTTTGCCCACCCCCCTCCCCGCGCGAAAAATATCACGTGGCCACCGCCGCGCCCAAAAAAGAGCAGTCGAACCCCTTGGCGCCAAGTTCGTCCTGCGGAAAAATGCCCAAAAAAGGGGTGTGCCATAGCCTTGGGGCGTGGGGCTGCCGAAGTTCGTCCGCCGCACTCCGAAAGGGCCGAGACTTTGTTCACCCCCCTCCCCGTGATAAAAATAGGCCGTGGGCACAGCCGCGCCCAAAAAAGAGCAGCCAAACCCCTTGGTGCCAAGTTCGTCCTGCGGAAAAATGCCCAAAAAAGGGGTGGGCTATAGCCTTGGGGCGTGGGGCCTGCAAGGTTCATCCGCCTTCCTCGGAATGGGCCGAGACTTTGCCCACCCCCCATCCCGCGCCAAAAATAGGCCACGGGCACAGGCGCGCCCAAAAAAGAGCAGCCGAACCCCTTGGCGCCAAGTTCGTCCTACGGAAAAATGCCCAAAAACGGGTGGGCTATAGCCTTGGGGCGTGGGGCCGGCGAACTTCGTCCGCTGGACTCGGAATGGGCCGAGACTTTGGCCACCCCCCTCCCCGAGACATAAATACGCTGCGGGCACAGCAGCGCCCAAAAAAGAGCAGCCGGACCCCTTTACGCCAAGTTCGTCCTGCGAAAAATACCCAAAAAAGGGGTGGGCTATAGCCTTGGGGCGTGGGGCTGGCGAACTTCGTCTGCCGGACTCGGAACGGGCTGAGACTTTGGCCACCCTCTCCCCATGACAAAAATAGGCCACGGGCACAGCCGCGCCCAAACAAGGGCAGCCGAACCCCTTGGCGCCAAGTTCATCCTGCGGAAAAATGCCCAAAAAAGGGGTGGGCTATAGCCTTGGGGGTGAGGGGCTGGCGAACTTCGTCCGCCGGACTCGGAATGGACCGAGACATTGGCCACCCCCTCCCCGGGTTAAAAATAGGCCACGGGCACAGCCGCGCCCAAAAATGAGCAGCCGAACCCCTTGGCGCCAAGTTCGTCCTGCGGAAAAATGCCCAAAAAAGGGGTGTGCTATAGCCTTTTGGCGTGGGGCCGGCGAACTTCGTCCGCCTTCCTCGGAATGGCCCGAGACTTTCGCCACCCCCCCTTCCCGCACCAAAAATAGGCAGCGGGCACAGCCGCATCCAAAAACTAGCAGCCGAACCCCTTGGCGCCAAGTTCGTCCTGCGGAAAAATGCCCAGAAAAGGGGTGGGCTATAGCCTTGGGGCGTGGGGCTGGCGAACTTTGTCCGCCAGACTCGGAATGGGCCGAGACTTTGCCCACCCCCTTCCCATGGAAAAAATAGGCCACAGGAACAGCCGTGCCCAAAAAAGAGCAGCCGAACCCCTTGGCGCCAAGTTCGTCCTGCGGAAAAATGCTCAAAAAAGGGGTGGGCTATAGCCTTGGGGCGTGGGGCTGGCGCACTTCGTCCGCCTTCCTCGGAATGGGCCGAGACTTCTCCCACCCCCTCCCCGAGGCAAAAATAGACCGCGGGAACCACCGCGCCCAAAAAAGAGCAGTCAAACCCCTTGGAGCCAAGTTCGTTCTTCGGAAAAAACGCCCAAAAAGGGGATGGGCAATAGCCTTGGGGCGTTGGGCTGGCGAACTTCGTCCGCCGGACTCGGAATGGGCTGAGACTTTAGCCACCCCCCGACCCGCGACAAAAAGAAGCCGCGGGCACAGCTGCGCCCAAAAAACAGCAGCCGAACCCCTTGGCGCCAAGTTCGTCCTGCGGAAAAATGCCCAAAAAAGGGGTGGGCTATAGCCTTGGGGCGTGGGGCTGGCGCACTTCGTCCGCCGGACTTGGACCGGGCCGAGACTTTGGCCACCCCCCCTCCCCACGATAAAAATAGGCCGCGGGCACAGCCACGCCAAAAAAAGAGCAGCCGAACCTCTTGGCGCAAAGTTCGTCCTGTGGAAAAATGCCCAAAAAAGGGGTGGGCTATAGCCTTGGGGCGTTCGGCTGGCGAACTTCGTCAGCCGGACTCGAAATGGGCCGAGACTTTGCCAACCACCTCCCCACGACAAAAATAGGCCACAGGCACAGCCGCGCCCAAAGAAGAGCAGCTGAACCCCTTGGCGCCTAGTTCGTCCTGCGGAAAAATGCACAAAAAAGGGGTGTGCTATAGCCTTGGGTCGTAGGGCCAGCAAAGTTCGTCCGCAGGACTCGGAATGGGCCGAGACTTTTCCCACCCCCCTACCCGTGACAAAAATAGGCCGCGGGCACAGCCGCGCCCATAAAAGAGCAGCCGAACCCCCTTGGCGCCAAGTTCGTCCTGCGGAAAAAAGCCCAGAAAAGGGGTGGGCAATAGCCTTGGGGCGTGGGCTGGCGATCATCGTCCGCCGCATTCGGAATGGGCCGAGACTTTGCCCACCCCTCCCCATGACATAAATAGGCCGCAGGCACAGCCGCGCCCAAAAATGAGCAGCCAAACCCCTTGGCGACAAGTTCGTCCTGCGGAAAAATGACCAAAAAAGGGGTATGCTATAGCCTTTGGGCGTGCGGCCGGCAAAGTTCGTCCGCCTTCCTCAGAATGGCCCGAGACTTTGGCCACCCCCCTTCCCGCGCCGAAAATAGGCAGCGGGCACAGCCGCGTCCAAAAAATAGCAGCCGAACCCCTTGGCGCCAAGTTCGTCCTGCGGAAAAATGCCCAGAAAAGGGGTGGGCTATAGCCTTGGGGCTTGGGGCTGGCGCACTTCGTCCGCCGGACTCGGAATGGACCGAGACGTTGGCCATCCCCTCCCCGGGATAAAAACAGGCCGCGGGCACAGCCGCGCCCAAAAATGAGCAGCCGAACCCCTTGGCGCCAAGTTCGTCCTGCGGAAAAATGCTCAAAAAGGGGTGGGCTATAGCCTTGGGGCGTGGGGCTGGCGCACTTCGTCCGCCTTCCTTGGAATGGGCCGAGACTTCTCCCACCCCCTCCCCGAGGCAAAAATAGACCGCGGGAACCACCGCGCCCAAAAAAGAGCAGTCGAACCCCTTGGAGCCAAGTTCGTTCTTCGTAAAAATGACCAAAAAGGGGATGGGCAATAGCCTTGGGGCGTGGGGCTGGCGAACTTCGTCCGCCGGCCTCGGAATGGGCCGAGACTTTAGCCACCCCCCGACCCGCAACAAAAATAGGCCGCGGGCACAGCCGCACCCAAAAAAGAGCAGCCGAACCCCTTGCCGCCAAGTTCGTCCTCCGGAAAAATGCCCAAAAAAGGGGTGGGCTATAGCCATGGGGCGTGGGGCCGGCGAACTTCGTCTGCCGGACTCGGAATGGGCCGAGACTTTCCCCACCCCCTCCCCGCGACATAAATATGCCGCGGGCATAGCCGCGCCCATAAAAGAGCAGCCGAACCCCTTGGCGCCAAGTTCGTCCTGCGGAAAAATACCCAAAAAAGGGGTGGGCTATAGCCTTGGGGCGTGGGGCAGGCGAACTTCATCCGCTGGACTCGGAAAGGGCCGAGACTTTGCCCACCCCCTCCCCGCGACATAAATAGGCCGCGGGCACAGCCGCGCCCAAAAAATAGCAGCCGGACCCCTTTGCGCCAAGTTCGTCCTGCGGAAAAATACCCAAAAAAGGGGCGCGCTATAGCCTTGGGGCGTGGGGCTGGCGAACTTTGTCTGCCGGACTCAGAACGGGCTGAGACTTTGGCCACCCCCTCCCCGCGACAAAAATAAGCCGCGGACACAGCCGCGCCCAAAAAAGAGCAGCCGAACCCCGTGGCGCCAAGTTTTTCCTGCGGGAAAATGCCCAAAAAAGGGGTGTGCTATAGCCTTTGGGCGTGGGGCCAGCAAAGTTCGTCCGCCATCCTTGGAATGGGCCGAGACTTTGGCCACCCCCTCCCTGCGCCAAAAATAGGCCACGGGCACAGCCGCGCCCAAAAACGAGCAGCCGAACCCCTTGGCGCCAAGTTCGTCCTGCGGAAAAATGCCCAAAAAAGGGGTGGGCTATAGCCTTGGGGTGTGGGGCGGGCGAACTTCGTCCGCCAGACTCGGAATGGGCCGAGACTTTGCCCACTCCCACCCCGCAACAAAAATAGGCCGCGGCCGCAGCCTCGCCCAAAAAAGGGCCGCCGAACTCCTTGGTGCCATGTTCGTCCTGCGGAAAAATGCCCAAAAAAGGGGTGGGCTATAGCCTTGGGGCGTGGCGCGGGCGAACTTCGTCCGCCAGACTCGGAATGGGCCTCCTAATCCTCCCTCCCAAAAGGAAGAACGTGGAAAAGATTCCTCAAGAGTCTCAGGACCCACCCCCTCCCCTCGATAAAAATAGGCCGCGGGCACAGCCGCGTCCAAAAAAGAGCATCCGAACCCCTTGGAGTCAAGTTGGTCCTGCGGAAAAATGCCCACAAAAGGGGTGGGCTATAGCCTTGGGGCGTGGGGCTGGCGAACTTCGTCCGCCGGACTCGGAATGGGCCGAGACCTTCTCCACCCCCTCCCCGCTACAAAAATAGGCCGCGGGCACAGCCGCGCACAAAGAAGAGCCGCCGAACCCATTGGTGCCATGTTCGTCCTCCGGAAAAATGCCCAAAAAACGGGTGTGCTATAGCCTTTGGGCATGGGGCGGGCGATCTTCGTCCGCCTTCCTCGGAATGGGCCGAGACTTTGCCCACCCCCTCCCCGCAACAAAAATAGGCTGCTGGCAAGGCCGCGCCCAAAAAAGGGCAGCCAAACCCCTTGCCGCCAAGTTCGTCCTCCGGTAAAATGCCCAAAAATGGGGTGGGCTACAGCCATGGGGCGTGGGGCGGGCGAACTTCGTCTGCCGGACTCGGAATGGGCCGAGAATTTCCCCACCCCCCTCCCCGCGACAAAAATAGGCCGCGGGCACAGCCACGCCCAAAAAAGGGCAGCCGAACCCCTTGGCGCCAAGTTCGTCCTCCGGAAAAATGCCCAAAAATGGGGTGGGCTATAGCCTTGGGGCGTGGTGCTGGCGAACTTCGTCCGCCGGACTTGGAATGGGCCGAGACTTTCCACACCCCTCCCCGCGACAAAAATAGGCCGCGGGCACATCCGCGCCCAAAAAAGAGCAGCCGAACCCCGTGGCGCCAAGTTTGTCCTGCGGAAAAATGCCCAAAAAAGGGGTGTGCTATAGCCTTTGGGCGTGGGGCCGGCAAAGTTCGTCCGCCATCCGCGGAATGGGCCGAGACATTGGCAACCCCCTCCCTGCGCCAAAAATAGGCCGCGGGCACAGCCGCGCCCAAGA
The DNA here is from genome assembly GCA_029633175.1 of Citrus glauca. Classification (NCBI taxonomy): domain Eukaryota; kingdom Viridiplantae; phylum Streptophyta; class Magnoliopsida; order Sapindales; family Rutaceae; genus Citrus; species Citrus glauca. Next base: position 253,495 of record JAQOOD010000045.1, on the reverse strand, counting down.
AAGAGCAGCCGAACCCCTTGGCGCCAAGTTCGTCCAGCGGAAAAATGCCCAAAAAAGGGGTGGGCTATAGCCTTGGGGCGTGGGGCTGGCGAACTTCGTCCGCCGGACTCGGAATGGGCCGAGACTTTCTCCACCCCTCCCCACGACAAAAATAGGCCGCGGGCACATCCGCGCCCAAAAAAGGGCAGCCGCACCCGTTGGCGCCAATTTCGTCCCGCGGAAAAATGCCCCAAAAACGGGTGTGCTTTAGCCTTTGGGCGTGGGGCTGGCGAACTTCGTCCGCCTTCCTCGAAATGGGCCGAGACTTTGCCCACCTCCTCCCCACGACAAAAATAGGCCGCGGGCACAGCCGCGCCCAAAAAAGGGCAGCCGAACCCCTTGGCGCCAAGTTCGTCCTCCGGAAAAATGCCCAAAAATGGGGTGGGCTACAGCCTTGGGGCGTGGGGCTGGCGAACTTCGTCCGCCGGACTCGGAATGGGCCGAGACGTTCCCCATTCCTCCCCGTGACAAAAATAGGCTGCGGGCACAGCCACGCCAAAAAAAGAGCAGCCGAACCTCTTGGCGCAAAGTTCGTCTTGTGGAAAAATGCCCAAAAAAGGGGTGGGCTATAGCCTTGGGGCGTTCGGCTGGCGAACTTCGTCAGCCGGACTCGAAATGGGCCGAGACTTTGCCAACCACCTCCCCACGACAAAAATAGGCCACAGGCACAGCCGCGCCCAAAGAAGAGCAGCTGAACCCCTTGGCGCCTAGTTCGTCCTGCGGAAAAATGCCCAAAAAAGGGGTGGGCTATAGCCTTGGGGCGTGGGGCTGGCGCACTTCGTCCGCCGGACTTGGACCGGGCCGAGACTTTGGCCACCCCCTCCCCACGATAAAAATAGGCCGCGGGCACAGCCACGCCAAAAAAAGAGCAGCCGAACCTCTTGGCGCAAAGTTCGTCCTGTGGAAAAATGCCCAAAAAAGGGGTGGGCTATAGCCTTGGGGCGTTCGGCTGGCGAACTTCGTCAGCCGGACTCGAAATGGGCCGAGACTTTGCCAACCACCTCTCCACGACAAAAATAGGCCACAGGCACAGCCGCGCCCAAAGAAGAGCAGCTGAACCCCTTGGCGCCTAGTTCGTCCTGCGGAAAAATGCACAAAAAAGGGGTGTGCTATAGCCTTGGGTCGTAGGGCCAGCAAAGTTCGTCCGCAGGACTCGGAATGGGCCGAGACTTTTCCCACCCCCTACCCGTGACAAAAATAGGCCGCGGGCACAGCCGCGCCCATAAAAGAGCAGCCGAACCCCTTGGCGCCAAGTTCGTCCTGCGGAAAAAAGCCCAGAAAAGGGGTGGGCAATAGCCTTGGGGCGTGGGCTGGCGATCATCGTCCGCCGCATTCGGAATGGGCCGAGACTTTGCCCACCCCTCCCCATGACATAAATAGGCCGCAGGCACAGCCGCGCCCAAAAATGAGCAGCCAAACCCCTTGGCGACAAGTTCGTCCTGCGGAAAAATGACCAAAAAAGGGGTATGCTATAGCCTTTGGGCGTGCGGCCGGCAAAGTTCGTCCGCCTTCCTCAGAATGGCCCGAGACTTTGGCCACCCCCTTCCCGCGCCGAAAATAGGCAGCGGGCACAGCCGCGTCCAAAAAATAGCAGCCGAACCCCTTGGCGCCAAGTTCGTCCTGCGGAAAAATGCCCAGAAAAGGGGTGGGCTATAGCCTTGGGGCTTGGGGCTGGCGCACTTCGTCCGCCGGACTCGGAATGGACCGAGACGTTGGCCATCCCCTCCCCGGGATAAAAACAGGCCGCGGGCACAGCCGCGCCCAAAAATGAGCAGCCGAACCCCTTGGCGCCAAGTTCGTCCTGCGGAAAAATGCTCAAAAAGGGGTGGGCTATAGCCTTGGGGCGTGGGGCTGGCGCACTTCGTCCGCCTTCCTTGGAATGGGCCGAGACTTCTCCCACCCCCTCCCCGAGGCAAAAATAGACCGCGGGAACCACCGCGCCCAAAAAAGAGCAGTCGAACCCCTTGGAGCCAAGTTCGTTCTTCGTAAAAATGACCAAAAAGGGGATGGGCAATAGCCTTGGGGCGTGGGGCTGGCGAACTTCGTCCGCCGGCCTCGGAATGGGCCGAGACTTTAGCCACCCCCGACCCGCAACAAAAATAGGCCGCGGGCACAGCCGCACCCAAAAAAGAGCAGCCGAACCCCTTGCCGCCAAGTTCGTCCTCCGGAAAAATGCCCAAAAAAGGGGTGGGCTATAGCCATGGGGCGTGGGGCCGGCGAACTTCGTCTGCCGGACTCGGAATGGGCCGAGACTTTCCCCACCCCCTCCCCGCGACATAAATATGCCGCGGGCATAGCCGCACCCATAAAAGAGCAGCCGAACCCCTTGGCGCCAAGTTCGTCCTGCGGAAAAATACCCAAAAAAGGGGTGGGCTATAGCCTTGGGGCGTGGGGCAGGCGAACTTCATCCGCTGGACTCGGAAAGGGCCGAGACTTTGCCCACCCCCTCCCCGCGACATAAATAGGCCGCGGGCACAGCCGCGCCCAAAAAATAGCAGCCGGACCCCTTTGCGCCAAGTTCGTCCTGCGGAAAAATACCCAAAAAAGGGGCGCGCTATAGCCTTGTGGCGTGGGGCTGGCGAACTTTGTCTGCCGGACTCAGAACGGGCTGAGACTTTGGCCACCCCCTCCCCGCGACAAAAATAAGCCGCGGACACAGCCGCGCCCAAAAAAGAGCAGCCGAACCCCGTGGCGCCAAGTTTTTCCTGCGGGAAAATGCCCAAAAAAGGGGTGTGCTATAGCCTTTGGGCGTGGGGCCAGCAAAGTTCGTCCGCCATCCTTGGAATGGGCCGAGACTTTGGCCACCCCCTCCCTGCGCCAAAAATAGGCCACGGGCACAGCCGCGCCCAAAAACGAGCAGCCGAACCCCTTGGCGCCAAGTTCGTCCTGCGGAAAAATGCCCAAAAAAGGGGTGGGCTATAGCCTTGGGGTGTGGGGCGGGCGAACTTCGTCCGCCAGACTCGGAATGGGCCGAGACTTTGCCCACTCCCACCCCGCAACAAAAATAGGCCGCGGCCGCAGCCTCGCCCAAAAAAGGGCCGCCGAACTCCTTGGTGCCATGTTCGTCCTGCGGAAAAATGCCCAAAAAAGGGGTGGGCTATAGCCTTGGGGCGTGGCGCGGGCGAACTTCGTCCGCCAGACTCGGAATGGGCCTCCTAATCCTCCCTCCCAAAAGGAAGAACGTGGAAAAGATTCCTCAAGAGTCTCAGGACCCACCCCCTCCCCTCGATAAAAATAGGCCGCGGGCACAGCCGCGTCCAAAAAAGAGCATCCGAACCCCTTGGAGTCAAGTTGGTCCTGCGGAAAAATGCCCACAAAAGGGGTGGGCTATAGCCTTGGGGCGTGGGGCTGGCGAACTTCGTCCGCCGGACTCGGAATGGGCCGAGACCTTCTCCACCCCCTCCCCGCTACAAAAATAGGCCGCGGGCACAGCCGCGCACAAAGAAGAGCCGCCGAACCCATTGGTGCCATGTTCGTCCTCCGGAAAAATGCCCAAAAAACGGGTGTGCTATAGCCTTTGGGCATGGGGCGGGCGATCTTCGTCCGCCTTCCTCGGAATGGGCCGAGACTTTGCCCACCCCCTCCCCGCAACAAAAATAGGCTGCTGGCAAGGCCGCGCCCAAAAAAGGGCAGCCAAACCCCTTGCCGCCAAGTTCGTCCTCCGGTAAAATGCCCAAAAATGGGGTGGGCTACAGCCATGGGGCGTGGGGCAGGCGAACTTCGTCTGCCGGACTCGGAATGGGCCGAGAATTTCCCCACCCCCTCCCCGCGACAAAAATAGGCCGCGGGCACAGCCACGCCCAAAAAAGGGCAGCCGAACCCCTTGGCGCCAAGTTCGTCCTCCGGAAAAATGCCCAAAAATGGGGTGGGCTATAGCCTTGGGGCGTGGTGCTGGCGAACTTCGTCCGCCGGACTTGGAATGGGCCGAGACTTTCCACACCCCTCCCCGCGACAAAAATAGGCCGCGGGCACATCCGCGCCCAAAAAAGAGCAGCCGAACCCCGTGGCGCCAAGTTTGTCCTGCGGAAAAATGCCCAAAAAAGGGGTGTGCTATAGCCTTTGGGCGTGGGGCCGGCAAAGTTCGTCCGCCATCCGCGGAATGGGCCGAGACATTGGCAACCCCCTCCCTGCGCCAAAAATAGGCCGCGGGCACAGCCGCGCCCAAGAAAGAGCAGCCGAACCCCTTGGCGCCAAGTTCGTCCAGCGGAAAAATGCCCAAAAAAGGGGTGGGCTATAGCCTTGGGGCGTGGGGCTGGCGAACTTCGTCCGCCGGACTCGGAATGGGCCGAGACTTTCTCCACCCCTCCCCACGACAAAAATAGGCCGCGGGCACATCCGCGCCCAAAAAAGGGCAGCCGCACCCGTTGGCGCCAATTTCGTCCCGCGGAAAAATGCCCCAAAAACGGGTGTGCTTTAGCCTTTGGGCGTGGGGCTGGCGAACTTCGTCCGCCTTCCTCGAAATGGGCCGAGACTTTGCCCACCTCCTCCCCACGACAAAAATAGGCCGCGGGCACAGCCGCGCCCAAAAAAGGGCAGCCGAACCCCTTGGCGCCAAGTTCGTCCTCCGGAAAAATGCCCAAAAATGGGGTGGGCTACAGCCTTGGGGCGTGGGGCGGGCGAACTTCGTCCGCCGGACTCGGAATGGGCCGAGACGTTCCCCATTCCTCCCCGTGACAAAAATAGGCTGCGGGCACAGCCGCTCCCAAAAAAGAGCCGCCGAACCTCTTGGCGCCAAGTTCGTCCAGCGGAAAAATGCTCAAAAAAGGGGTGGGCTATAGCCTTGGGGCGTGGGGCTGGCGAACTTCGTCCGCCTGACTCGGAATGGGCCGAGACTTTGCCAACCACCTCCCCGTGACAAAAATACGCCGAGGGCACAGCCGCGCCCATAAAAGAGCAGCCGAACCCTGTGGCGCCAAGTTTGTCCTGCGGAAAAATGCCCAAAAAAGGGGTGTGCTGAAGCCTTTGGGCGTGGGGCCGGCAAAGTTCGTCCGCCATCCGCGGAATGGGCCGAGACATTGGCAACCCCCTCCCTGCGCCAAAAATAGGCCGCGGGCACAGCCGCGCCCAAGAAAGAGCAGCCGAACCCCTTGGCGCCAAGTTCGTCCTCCGGAAAAATGCCCAAAAAAGGGGTGGGCTATAGCCTTGGGGCGTGGGGCTGGCGAACTTCGTCCGCCGGACTCGGAATGGGCCGAGACTTTCTCCACCCCTCCCCACGACAAAAATAGGCCGCGGGGACATCCGCGCCCAAAAAAGGGCAGCCGCACCCGTTGGCGCCAAGTTCGTCCAGCGGAAAAATGCCCAAAAAACGGGTGTGCTTTAGCCTTTGGGCGTGGGGCTGGCGAACTTCGTCCGCCTTCCTCGAAATGGGCCGAGACTTTGCCCACCCCCTTCCCACGACAAAAATAGGCCGCGGGCACAGCCGCGCCCAAAAAATAGCACCCGAACCCCTTGCCGCGAAGTTCGTCCTGCGGATAAATGCCCAAAACAGGGGTGGGCTATAACCATGGGGCGTGGGGCTGGCGAACTTCGTCCGCCGGACTCGGAATGGGCCGAGACTTTGCCCACTCCCTCCCCGCAACAAAAATAGGCCGCGGGCACAGCCGTGCCCAAAAAAGAGCAGCCGAACCCCTTGGCGCCAAGTTCGTCCTGCGGAAAAATGCCCAAAAAGGGGGTGGGCTATAGCCTTGGGGCGTGGGGCAGGCGCACTTCGTCCACCGGACTCGGAATGTGCCGAGACTTTGCCCACCCCCTCCCCGCAACAAAAATAGGCCGCGGGCAGAGCCGCGCCCAAAAAAGAGCAGCCGAACCCCTTGCCGCCAAGTTCGTCATGCGGAAAAATGCCCAAAAAGGGGGTGGGCTATAGCCTTGGGGCGTGGGGCTGGCGAACTTCGTATGCCTTCCTCGGAATGGGCCGAGACCTTGCCCATCCCCTCCCCGTGATAAAAATAGGCCGCGGGCGCAGCCGCGCCCAAAAAAGAGCAGCCGAACCCCTTGGCGCCAAGTTCGTCCGGCGGAAAAATGCCCAAAAAGGGGGTGGGCTACAGCCTTCGGGCGTGGGGTTGGCGAACTTCGTCTGCCGGACTCGGAATGGGCCGAGAGTTTTCCCACCCCCTCCCCGTGACAAAAATAGGCCGCGGGCACAGCCGCGCCCAAAAAGAGCAGCCGAACCCCTTGGCGCAAGTTCGTCCTGCGGAAAAATGCCCCAAAAAGGGGTGGGCTATAGCCTTGGGGCGTAGGGATGGCGAACTTCGTCCGCCAGGCTTGGAATGGGCCGAGACTTTGCACACCCCCTCCCCGTGACAAAAATAGGCCACGGGAGCAGCCGCACCCAAAAAAGAGCAGCCGAACCCCTTGGCGCCATGTTCGTCCTGCGGAAAGATGCCCAAAAAAGGGGTGGGCTATAGCCTTGGGGCGTGAGGCCGGCAAAGTTCTTCCGCCGGACTCGGAATGGGCCGAGACTTTGCCCACCCCCTCCCCGCGACAAAAATAGGCCGGGGGCGCAGCCGCGCCCAAAAAAGAGCAGCCAAAACCGTTGGCGCCTAGTTCGTTCTGCGGAAAAATGCCGAAAAAGTGGGTGGTCTACAGCCTCGGGGCGTGGGGCTAGCGAACTTCGTTCGCCTTCCTCGGAATGGGCCGAGACTTTGCCCACCCCCTCCCCGCGACAAAAATAGGCCGCGGGCACAGCCGCGCCCAAAAAAGAGCAGCCGAACCCCTTGGCGCCAAGTTCGTTCTGCGGAAAAATGCCCAAAAAGGGGATGGGCTATAGCCTTGGGGCGTGGGGCAGACGAACTTCGTCCGCCGGACTCGGAATGGGCCGAGACTTTTTCCACCCCCTCCCCGCGACAAAAATAGGCCGCGGGCACAGCCGTGCCCAAAAAGGAGCAGCCGAACCCCTAGGCGCCAAGTTCGTCCTGCGGAAAAATGCCCAAAAAAGGGGTGGGCTATAGCCTTGGGGCGTAGGGATGGCGAACTTCGTCCGCCGGGCTTGGAATGGGCCGAGACTTTGCACACCCCCTCCCGGCGACAAAAATAGGCCGCGGGAGCAGCCACACCCAAAAAAGAGCAGCCGAAGCCCTTGGCGCCAAGTTCGTCCTGCGGAAAAATGCCCAAAAACGTAGTGTGCTATAGCATTGGGGCGTGGGGCGGACGAACTTTGTCCGCCGGGCTCGGAATGGGCCGAGACTTTGACCACCCCCTCCCCGCGACAAAAATAGGCCACGGGCGCTGCCGCGCCCAAAAAAGAGCAGCCAAAACCGTTGGCGCCTAGTTCGTTCTGCGGAAAAATGCCGAAAAAGTGGGTGGTCTATAGCCTCGGGGCGTGGGGCTAGCGAACTTCGTCCGCCTTCCTCGGAATGGGCCGAGACTTTGCCCACCCCCTCCCTGCGACAAAAATAGGCCGCGGGAGCAGCCGCGCCCAAAAAAGAGCAGCCGAACCCCTTGGCGACAAGTTCGTACTGCGGAAAACTGCCCAAAAAAGGGGTGGGCTGTAGCCTTGGGGCGTAAGGATGGCGAACTTCGTCCGCCGGGCTCGGAATGGGCCGAGACTTTGCACACCCCCTCCCCGCGACAAAAATAGGCCGCGGGAGCAGCCACGCCCAAAAAAGAGCAGCCGAACCCCTTGGCGCCAAGTTCGTCCTGCGGAAAAATGCCCAAAAAAGGGGTGGGCTATAGCCTTGGGGCATGGGGCTGGCGGACTTCGTCCGCCATCCTTAGAATGGGCTGAGACTTTGCCCACCCCCTCCCCGCGACAAAAATAGGCCGCGGGAGCAGCCGCGCCCAAAAAAGAACAGCCGAACCCCTTGGCGCCAAGTTCGTCCTGCGGAAAAATGCCCAAAAAAGGGGTGGGCCACAGCCTTGGGGCGTGGGGCTGGCGAACTTCATCCGCCAGACTCGGAATGGGCCGAGACTTTTTTCCCACCCGCTCCCCATGACAAAAATAGCTCGCGGACACAGTAGCGCCCAAAAAAGAGCTGCCGAACCCCTTGCTGCCACGTTCGTCCTGCGGAAAAATGCCCAAAAAGTTGATGGGCTATAGCCTTGGGGCGTGGGGCCGGCGCACTTCGTCCGCCAGACTCAGAATGGGCCGAGGCTTTGCCCACCCCCTCCCCACGACAAAAATAGGCCGCGGGCACAGACGCGCCCAAAATAGAGCTGCCGAACCCCTTGGCGCCAAGTTCGTCTTGCGGAAAAATGCCCAAAAAAGGGGTGGGCTATAGCCTTTGGGCGTGGGGCCGGCAAAGTTAGTCCGCCGTACTCGGAATGGGCCGAGACTTTTCCCACCGCCATCCCGTGACAAAAATAGGCCGCGGGCACAGCCACGCCCAAAATAGAGCTGCCGAACCCCTTGGCGCTAAGTTCGTCTTGCGGAAAAATGCCCAAAAAAGGGGTGGGCTATAGCCTTTGGGCGTGGGGCCGGCAAAGTTCATCCGCCTTCCACGGAATGGGCCGACACTTTGGCCACCCGCTCCCCATGACAAAAATTGGCCACGGGCACAGCCGCGCACAAAAAAGAGCAGCCGAACCCCTTGGCGCCAAGTTCGTCTTGCGGAAAAATGCCCAAAAAAGGGGTGGGCTGTTGCCTTTGGGCGTGGAGCCGGCAAAGTTCGTCCGCCGGACTCGGAATGGGCCGAGACTTTTCCCACCGCCACCCCGTGACAAAAATAGGCCACGGGCACAGCCGCGCCCAAAAAAGAGCAGCCAAACCCCTTGGCGCCAAGTTCGTCCTGCCGCAAAATGCCCAAAAAAGGGGTGTGCTATAGCCTTTGGGCGTGGGGACGGCAAAGTTCATCCGCCTTCCTCGGAATGGGTCAACACTTTGCCCACCCCCTCCCCGCACCAAAAATTGGCCGCAGCACAGCCGCACCCAAAAAAGATTAGCCGAACCCCTTGGCGCCAAGTTCGTCCTGCGGAAAAATGCCCAAAAGGGGGTGGGCTATAGCCTTGGGGCGTGGGGCGGGCGAACTTCGTCCGCCGGATTCGGAATGGGCCGAGACTTTTCCCACCCCCTCCCTGTGACAAAAATAGGCCGCGGGCAAAGCCGCGCCCAAAAAAGATTAGCCGAACCCCTTGGTGCCAAGTTCGTCATGCGGAAAAATGCCCAAAAAGGGGGTGGGCTATAGCCTTGGGGCGTGGGGACGGCAAAGTTCATCCGCCTTCCTCGGAATGGGCTGAGACTTTGCCCACCCCCTCCCCACGACAAAAATAGGCCACGGGCACAGCCGCGCCCAAAAACGAGCAGCCGAACCCCTTGGCGCCAAGTTTGTCTTGCGGAAAAATGCCCAAAAAAGGGGTGGGCTATAGCCTTTGGGCGTGGGGCCGGCAAAGTTCGTCCGCCGGACTCGGAATGGGCCGAGACTTTTCCCAACGCCACCCCGTGACAAAAATAGGCCGCGGGCACAGCCGCACCCAAAAAAGAGCAGCCGAACCCCTTGGCGCCAAGTTCGTCCTGCGGCAAAATGCCCAAAAAAGGGGTGTGCTATAGCCTTTGGGCGTGGGGACGGTAAAGTTCATCCGCCTTCCTCGGAATGGGTCAACACTTTGCCCACCCCCTCCCCGCACCAAAAATAGGCCGCGGGCGTAGCCGCGCCCAAAAAAGAGCAGCCGAAGCCCTTGGCGCCAAGTTCGTCCTGCTGAAAAATACCCAAAAAGGGGGAGGGCTATAGCCTTGGGGCGTGGGGCTGGCGAACTTCGTCCGCCTTCCTCGGAATGGGCCGAGACTTTGCCCACCCCTTCCCCGTGACAAAAATAGTCCGCGGCACAGCCGCGCCCAAGAAAGAGCAGCCGAACCCCTTGGCGCCAAGTTCGTCCTGCGGAAAAATGCCCAAAAGGGGGGTGGGCTATAGCCTTGGGGCGAACTTCGTCCGCCGGACTCGGAATGGGCCGAGACTTTTCCCACCCCCTCCCTGCGACAAAAATAGGCCGCGGGCAAACCCGCGCCCAAAAAAGAGCAGCCGAACCCCTTGGCGCCAAGTTCGTCCTGGGGAAAAATGACCAAAAAAGGGGTGTGCTATAGCCTTGGGGCGTGGGGCGGGCGAACTTCGTCCGCCGGACTCAGAATGGGCCGAGACATTGCCCATCCCCTGCCCGTGACAAAAATAGGCTGCGTGCACAGCCGCACCCAAAAAAGATCAGTCGAACCCCTTGGCACCAAGTTCGTCCAGCGGAAAAATGCCCAAAAAAGGGGTGTGCTATAGCCTTTGGGCGTGGGGACGGCAAAGTTCATCCGCCTTCCTCGGAATGGGTCGAGACTTTGCCCACCCCCACCCCGGGACAAAAATAGGCCGCGGGCACAGCCGCGCCCAAAAAAGAGCAGCCGAACCCCTTGGCGCCAAGGTCGTCCTGCGGAAAAATGCCCAAAAAGGGGGTGGGCTATAGCCTTGGGGCGTGGGGCTGGCGAACTTCGTCCGCCTTCCTCGGAATGGGCCGAGACTTTGCCCACCCCGTCCCCCCGACAAAAATAGACCGCGGGCACAGCCGCGCCTAAAAAAAAAGCAGCCGAACCCCTTGGCGCCAAGGTCGTCCTGCGGAAAAATGCCCAAAAATGGGGTGGGCTATAGCCTTGGGGCGTGGGGCTGGCGAACATCGTCCGCCTTCCTCGGAATGGGCCGAGACTTTGCCCACCCCGTCCCCCCGACAAAAATAGTCCGCAGTACAGCCGCGCCCAAAAAAGAGCAGCCGAACCCCTTGGCACCAAGTTCGTCCAGCGGAAAAATGCCCAAAAAAGGGGTGTGCTATAGCCTTTGGGCGTGGGGACGGCAAAGTTCATCCGCCTTCCTCGGAATGGGTCGAGACTTTGCCCACCCCCACCCCGGGACAAAAATAGGCCGCGGGCACAGCCGCGCCCAAAAAAGAGCAGCCGAACCCCTTGGCGCCAAGTTCGTCCTGGGGAAAAATGACCAAAAAAGGGGTGTGCTATAGGCTTGGGGTGTTGGGCCGGCGAACTTTGTCCGCCGGACTCGGAATGGGCCGAGACTTTGCCCACCCCCTCCCCGTGACAAAAATAGGTCGCGTACACAGCCACGCCCAAAAAAGAGCAGCCGAAACCCTTGGCGCCAAGTTCGTCCTGCGGAAAAATGCCCAAAAGGGGGGTGGGCTATAGCCTTTGGGCGTGGGGCTGGCAAAGTTCGTCCGCCAGACTCGGAATGGGCCAAGACTTTGACCACCCCTCCCTGCACCAAAAATAGGCCGTGGGCACACGCGGGCACACGCGGGCACAAAAAAGTGCAGCCGAACCCCTTGGCGCCAAGTTCGTCCTGCGGAAAAATGCCCAAAAAAGGGGTGTGCTATAGCCTTGGGGCGTGGGGCTGCTGAAGTTCGTCCGCTGGACTCGGAATGGGCCGAGAATTTTCCCACCCCCTCCCCGTGACAAAAATAGGCCGCGGGCACAGCCGCGCCCAAAAAAAAGAAGCCGAACCCCTTGGCGCCAAGTTCGTCCTGCGGAAAAATGCCCAAAAAAGGGGTGGGCAATAGCCTTGGGGCGTGGGGCCGACGCACTTCTTCCGCCGGACTCGGAATGGGCCAAGACTTTGCCCACCCCCTCCTCATGACAAAAATAGGCCGCTGGCACAGCCGCTCCCAAAAAAGACCAGCCAAACCCCTTGGCGCCAAGTTCGTCCTGTGGAAAAATGCACAAAAAAGGGGTGGGCTATATAGCCTTGGGGCGTGGGGCCAGCGACCTTCGTCCGCCGGACTCGGAATGGGCCGAGACTTTTCCCACCCCCTCCGCGCGAAAAAAAGAGCAGCCGAACCCATTGGCGCCAGGTTTGTCCTGCAGAAAAATGCCCAAAAAAGGGGTGTGCTATAGCCTTTGGGCGTGGGGCCGGCAAAGTTCGTTTGCCAGACTCGGAATGGGCCGAGACTTTGACCACCCCCTCCCCGCGCCAAAATAGGCTGCTGGCACAGCCGCGCCCAAAAAATTGTGCCGAACCCCTTGGCGCCAAGTTCTCCTGCGGAAAAATGCCCAAAAAAGGGGTGGGCTATAGCCTTGGGGCGTGTGGCGGGCGAACTTCGTCCGCCGGACTCGGAAAGGACCGAGACTTTGCCCAACCCCTCCCCATGACAAAAATAGGCCGCGGGCACAACCGCACCAAAAAAAGAGGAGCCGAACCCATCGGCGCCAAGTTTGTCCTGCGGAAAAATGCCCAAAAAAGGGGCGTGCTATAGCCTTTGGGCGTGGGGCCGGCAAAGTTCGTCTGCCAGACTTGGAATGGGCCGAGACTTTGACCACCCCCTCCCTGCACCAAAAATAGGCTGCGGGCACAGCCGAACCCAAAAAAGAGGTGCCGAACCCCTTGGCACCAAGTTCGTCCTGCGGAAAAATCCCCAAAAAAGGGGTGGGCTATAGCCTTGGGGTGTGGGGCGGGCGGACTTCGTCCGCCGGACTCGGAATGGGCCGAGACTTTTCCCACCCCCTCCCTGCGACACAAATAGGCCGCGGGAACAGCCGTGCCCAATAAAGAGCCGCCGAACCCCTTGGCGCCAAGTTCGTCCAGCAGAAAAATGCCCAAAAAAGGGGTGTGCTATTGCCTTGGGTCGTGGGGCTACCGAAGTTCGTCCGCCGGACTCGGAATGGGCCGAGACTTTTCCCACCCCCTCCCCGCGACAAAACTAGGCCGTGGGCACAGCCGCGCCCAAAAAAGAGGAGCCGAACCCCATGGCGCCAAGTTCTTCCTGCAGAAAAATGCCCAAAAAAGGGGTGTGCTATAGCCTTGGGGCGTGGGGCTGCCGAAGTTCGTCCGCCGGACTCAGAATGCGCCGAGACATTAACCACCCCATCCCCACGAAAAAAATAGGCCGCGGGCACAGCCGCGCCCAAAAAAGAGCTGCCGAACCCCTTGGCACCAAGTTCTTCCTGCGGAAAAATGCCCAAAAAAGGGGTGGGCTATAGCCTTGGCGCGTGGGTCTGGCGAACTTCGTCCGCCGGACTCGGAAAGGTCCGAGACTTTGCCCACCCCTTCCCCGCGACAAAAATAGGCCGTGGGCACAGCCGCGCCCAAAAAAGAGCAGCCGACCCCCTTGACGCCAAGTTCGTCCTGCGGAAAAATGCCCAAAAAAGGGATGGGCTATATAGCCTTAGGGCGTGGGGCCGGCTAACTTCATCTCCCAGACTCGGAATGAGCCGAGACTTTTCCCACCCCCTCCCCGCATCAAAAATAGGCCGCGGGCTCAGCCGCGCCCAAAAAAAAGCAGCCGACCCCTTGGCGCCAAGTTCGTCCTGCGGAAAAATGCCCAAAAAAGGGGTGGGCTATAGCCTTGGGGGGTGGGGCGGGCGAACTTCGTCCGCCGGTGTCGGAATGGGGCGAGACTTTGCCAACCCCCTCGCCGCGCCAAAAATAGGCTGCGGGCACAGCCGCGCCCAAAAAAGAGCAGTCGACCCCCTTGGCGCCAAGTTTGTCCTGCGGAAAAATGCCCAAAATAGGGGTGTGCTATAGACCTGGGGCGTGGGGCTGCCGAACTTCATCCGCCGGTCTCAGAATAGGCCGAGACTTTTCCCACCCCCTCCCCGCGACAAAAACAGGCCGCGGGCACAGCCGCACCCAAAAAAGAGCAGCCGAACCCCTTGGAGCCAAGTTTGTCCTGCGGAAAAATGAACAAAAAGGGGGTGGGTTATAGCCTTGGGGCGTGGGGCTGGCGAACTTCATCCGCCGGTCTTGGAACGGGCCGAGACTTTTCCCACCCCATCCCCATGATAAAATTAGGCCGCGGGCACAGCCGCGCCCAAAAAATAGCAGCCGAACCCCTTGGCGCGAAGTTCGTCCTGCGGAAAAATGCCCAAAAAGGGGGTGGGCTATAGCCTTGGGGCGTGGGGCTGGCGAACTTCGTCTGCCGGACTCGGAATGGGCCGAGACTTTTCCCACCCCCTCCCAGCGATAAAAATAGGCCGCGGCCATAGCCGCGCCCAAAAAAGAGCAGCCGAACCCCTTCGCGCTAGGTTCGTCCTGCGGAAAAATGCCCAAAAAAGGGGTGGGCTATAGCCTTGGGGTGTGGGGCGGACCGGACTCGGAATGGGCCGAGACTTTTCTCACCCCCTCCCCGCGACAAAAATAGGCCGAGGGCACAGCCGCGCCCAAAAAAGAGCAGCCGAGCCCCTTGGCGCCAAGTTCGTCCTGCGGAAAAATGCCCAAAAAAGGGGTGTGCTATTGCCTTTGGGCGTGGGGCCGGTAAAGTTCATCCGCCTACCTCGGAATGGGCCAAGACTTTGGCCACCCCCTCCCCGAACCAAAAAAACGCAGCGGGCACAGCCGCGCCCAAAAAAGAGCAGCCGAACCGCTTGGCGCCGAGTTCGTCCTGCAGAAAAATGCCCAAAAAAGGGGTGTGCTATAGCCTTTGGGCGTGGGGCTGGCGAACTTCGTCCGCCGGACTCGGAATGGGCCGAGACTTTACCCACCCCCTCCCCGCGACAAAAATAGGCCGCGGGCACAGCCGCGCCCAAAAAAGAGCAGCCGAACTCCTTGGCGCCGTATTCGTCCTGCGGAAAAATGCCCAAAAAAGGGGTGTGCCATAGCCTTGGGGAGTGGGGCCTGCAAACTTCGTCCGTCGGACTCGGAATGGGTCGAGACTTTTCCCACCCCCTTCCCACGACAAAAATAGGCCGCGGGCACAGCCGTACCCAAAAAAGAGCAGCCGAGCCCCATGGCGCCAAGTTCGTCCTGCGGAAAAATGCCCAAAAAAGGGGTGGGCTATAGCCTTGGGGCGTGGGGCTGGCGAACTTCGTCCGCCGGACTCGGAATGGGCCGAGACTTTTCCCAACCATCCCCACGACAAACATAGGCCGTGGGCACAGCCGCGCGCAAAAATTAGCAGCCGAGCCCCTTGGCTCCAAGTTCGTCCTGCGGAAAAATGCCGCAAAAAGGGGTGTGCTATAGCCTTGGGGTGTGGGGCTGGCGTACTTCGTCCGCCTTCCTCGGAATGGGCCGAGACTTTGCCCACCCCCTCCCCGTGACAAAAATAGGCCGCGGGCACAGTCGCGCCCAAAAAAGAGCAGCCGAACCCCTTGGCGCCAAGTTCGTCCTGCGGCAAAATGCCCAAAAAACGGTTGTGCTATAGCCTTTGGGCGTGGGGCTGGCGAACTTCGTCCGCCGGACTCTGAATGGGCCGAGACTTTGCCCACCCCCTCCCCGCGAAAACAATAGGCCGCGGGCACAGCTGTGCCCAGAAAAGAGCAGCCGAACCCCTTGGCGCCAAGTTCGTCCTGCGGCAAAATGCCCAAAAAACGGTTGTGCTATAGCCTTTGGGCGTGGGGCTGGCGAACTTCGTCCGCCGGACTCTGAATGGGCCGAGACTTTGCCCACCCCCTCCCCGCGAAAACAATAGGCCGCGGGCACAGCTGTGCCCAGAAAAGAGCAGCCGAACCCCTTGGCGCCAAGTTCGTCCTGCGGCAAAATGCCCAAAAAACGGTTGTGCTATAGCCTTTGGGCGTGGGGCTGGCGAACCTCGTCCGCCGGACTCTGAATGGGCCGAGACTTTGCCCACCCCCTCCCCGCGAAAACAATAGGCCGCGGGCACAGCTGTGCCCAGAAAAGAGCAGCCGAACCCCTTGGCGCCAAGTTTGTACTGCGGAAAAATGCCCAAAAACGGGGTGGGCTATAGCCATGGGGCGTGGGGCAGGCGGACTTCGTCCGCCGGGCTCGGAATGGACCGAGACTTTACCCACCCCTCCCCGCGCGAAAAATAGGCCGCGGGCACAGCCGCGCCCAAAAAAGAGCAGCCGAACCCCATGCCGCCAAGTTCGTCTTGCGGAAAAATGCCCAAAAAGGGGTTAGCCATAGCCTTGGGACGTGGGGCGGGCGAACTTCGTCCGCCAGACTCGGAATGGGCCGAGACTTTGACCACCACCTCCCCGCGACCAAAATAGGCCGCGAGCACAGCCGCGCCCAAAAAAGAGCAGCCGAACCCCTTGGCGCCAAGTTCGTCCTGCGAAAAAATGCCCGAAAAAGGGGTCTGCTATAGCCTTTTGGCGTGGGGCCGGCAAACTTCGTCCTCCTTCCTCGGAATGGGTCGAGACTTTGCCCACCCCCTCCCCTCACCAAAAATAGGCCGTGGGCACAGCCGCGCCCAAAAAAGAGCAGCCGAACCCCATGCCGCCAAGTTCGTCTTGCGGAAAAATGCCCAAAAAGGGGTTGGCCATAGCCTTGGGACGTGGGGCGGGCGGACGTCGTCCGCCGGACTCGGAATGGGCTGAGACTTTGCCCACCACCTCCCCGCGACCAAAAATAGGCCGTGGGCACTGCCGCGCCCAAAAAAGAGCAGCCGAACCCCTTGGCGCCGAGTTCGTCCTGCGGAAAAATGCCCAAAAAGGGGGTGGGCTATAGCCATGGGGCGTGGGGCTGGCGAGCTTCGTCCGCCGGACTCGGAATGGGCCGAGACTTTTCCCACCCCCTCCCCGCGACAAAAATAGGCTGCGGGCCCAGCCGTTCCCAAAAAAGAGCAGCCGAACCCCTTGGCGCCAAGTTCGTCCTGCGGAAAAATGCCCAAAAAGGGGGTGGGCTATAGCCATGGGGCGTGGGGCTGGCGAACTTCGTCCGCCGGACTCCGAATGGGCCGAGACTTTGCCCACCCCCTCCCCGTGACAAAAATAGGCCGTGGGCACAGCCACGCCCAGAAAAGAGCAGCCAAAACCCTTGGCGCCAAGTTCGTCCTGCGGAAAAATGCCCAAAAAGGGGGTGGGCTATAGCCTTGGGGCGTGGGGCGGGCGAACTTCGTCCGCCGGACTCGTAATGGGCTGAGACTTTGGCCACCACCTCCCCACGACCAAAATAGGCCACGGGCTCAGCCGCGCTAAAAAAAGAGCAGCCGAACCCTTGGCGCCAAGTTCGTCCTGCGAAAAAATGCCCGAAAAAGGGGTGTGCTATAGCCTTTTGGCGTGGGGCCGGCGAACATCGTCCGCCTCCCTCGGAATGCGCCGAGACTTTGGCTACCCCGTCCCTGCGACAAAAATAGGCCGTGGGCACAGCCGCTCCCAAAAAAGAGCAGCCGAACTCCTTGGTGCCAAGTTCGTCCTGCGGCAAAATGCCCAAAAAAGGGGTGTGCTATAGGCTTTGGGCGTGGGGCCTGCAAAGTTCATCCGCCTTCCTCGGACTGGGCCGATACTTTCCCAAACCCCTCCCCAAGAAAAAAATAGGCCGCGGGCACAGCCGCGCCCAAAAAAGAGCAGACGAGCCCCTTGGCGCCAAGTTCGTCCTGCGGAAAAATGCCCAAAAAGGGGGTGGGCTATAGCCTAGGGGCGTGGGGCTGGCGAACTTCATCCGCCGGTCTCGGAACGGGCCGAGACTTTTCCCACCCCATCCCCGTGATAAAAGTAGGCTGCCGGCACAGCCGAGCCCAAAAAAGAGCAGCCGAACCCCTTGGCGCGAAGTTCGTCCTGCGGAAAAATGCCCAAAAAGGGGGTGGGCTATAGCCTTGGGGCGTGGGGCTGGCGAACTTCGTCCGCCGGACTCGGAATGGGCTGAGACTTTGCCCACCCTCTCCCCGCGTCAAAAATAGGCCGCGGGCACGGCCGTGCCCAAAAAAGAGCAGCCGAACCCCTTGGAGCCAAGTTCGTCCTGCGGAAAAATGCCCAAAAAGGGGGTGGGCTATAGCCTAGGGGCGTGGGGCTGGCGAACTTCATCCGCCGGTCTCGGAACGGGCCGAGACTTTTCCCACCCAATCCCCGTGATAAAAGTAGCCGCCGGCGCAGCCGCGCCCAAAAAAGAGGAGCCGAACCCCTTGGCGCGAAGTTCGTCCTGGGGAAAAATGCCCAAAAAGGGGGTGGGCTATAGCCTTGGGGCGTGGGGCTGGCGAACTTCGTATGCCGGACACGGAATGGGCCGAGACTTTTCCCACCCCCTCCCAGCGATAAAAATAGGCCGCGGGCATAGCCGCGCCCAAAAAAGAGCAGCCGAACCCCTTCGCGCTAGGTTCCTCCTGCGGAAAAATGCCAAAAAAAGGGGTGGGCTATAGCCTTGGGGTGTGGGGCTGGCGAACTTCGTCCGCCGGACTCGGAATGGGCTGAGACTTTGCCCACCCACTTCCCGCGATAAAAATAGGCCGCGGGCAAAGCCGCGTCCAAAAAAGAGCTGCCGAACCCCTTGGCGCCACGTTGGTCCTGCGGAAAAATGAACAAAAAGGGGGTGGGTTATAGCCTTGGGGCGTGGGGCAGGCGAGCTTCGTCCGCCAGACTCGGAATGGGCCGAGACTTTTCCCACCCCCTCCCGGCAAAATAAATAGGCCGCGGGCACAGCCGCGCCCAAAAAAGAGCAGCCGAACCCCTTGGCGCCAAGTTCGTCCTGCGGAAAAATGCCCAAAAAAGGGGTGTGCTATAGCCATTGGGCGTGGGGCCGGGAAAGTTCATCCGCCTTCCCCGGAATGGGCCGAGACTTTGGCCACCCTCTCCCCGCACCAAAAATAGGCCACGGGCACAACCGCGCCAAAAAAGAGCAGCCGAACCCCTTGGCGCCGTATTCGTCCTGCGGAAAAATGCCCAAAAAAGGGGTGTGCCATAGCCTTGGGGCGTGGGGCCGGCACACTTCGTCCGCCGGACTCCGAATGGGCCGAGACTTTTCCCACCCCCTTCCCACGACAAAAATAGGCCACGGGCACAGCCGTACCCAAAAAAGAGCAGCCGAGCCCCATGGCGCCAAGTTCGTCCTGCGGAAAAATGCCCAAAAAAGGGGTGGGCTATAGCCTTGGGGCGTGGGGCTGGCGAACTTCGTCCGCCGGACTCGGAATGGGCCGAGACTTTTCCCAACCATCCCCACGACAAAAATAGGCCGTGGCCACAGCTGCGCGCAAAAATTAGCAGCCGAGCCCCTTGGCTCCAAGTTCGTCCTGCGGAAAAATGCCCCAAAAAGGGGTGTGCTATAGCCTTGGGGCGTGGGGCTGGCGTACTTCGTCCGCATTCCTCGGAATGGGCCGAGACTTTGCCCACCCCCTCCCCGCGACAAAAATAGGCCGCGGGCACAGCCGCGCCCAAAAAAGAGCAGTCGAACACCTTGGCGCCAAGTTCATCCCGCGGAAAAATGCCGAAAAAGGGGTTGGGCCATAGCCTTGGGGCGTGGGGCTGGCGAACTTCGTCCGCCGGACTCGGAATGCGCCGAGACATTGCCCACCCTCTCCCCGTGACAAAATAGCCCGCGGGCACAGCCGCGCCCAGAAAAGAGCAGCCGAACCCCTTGGCGCCAAGTTCGTCCTGCGGAAAAATGCCCAAAAAAGGGGTGGGCGATAGCCTTGGGGCGTTGGGCCGGCAAACTTCGTCCGCCTTCCTCGGAATGGGTCGAGACATTGCCCATCCCCTCCCCGCGACAAAAATAGGCCGCGGGCACAGCCGTGCCAAAAAAAGAGCGGCCGAACCCCTTGGCGCCAAGTTCGTCCTGTGGAAAAATGCCCAAAAAAGGGGTGGGCTAAAGCCTCGGGGTGTGGGGCGGGCGAACTTCGTCCGCCGGACTCGGAATGCGCCGAGACTTTACCCACCCTCTCCGCACGACAAAATAGTCCACGGGCACAGCCGCGCCCAAAAAAGAGCAGCCGAACCCCTTGGTGCCAAGCTCGTCCTACGGAAAAATGCCCAAAAAAGGGGTGGGCAATAGCCTTGGGGCGTGGGGCTGGCGAACTTCGTCCGCCGGACTCGGAATGGGCCGAGACTTTTTCCACCCCCTCCCCGCAACAAGAATAGGCCGCGGGCACAGCCACGCCCAAAAAAGAGAAGCCGAACCCCTTGGCACCATGTTCGTCCTGCGGAAAAATGCCCAAAAAAGGGGTGTGCTATAGCCTTGGGGCGTGGGGCTGGCGAACTTCGTCCGCCGGACTCGGAATGGGCCGAGACTTTGCCCACCCCCTCCCCACGACGAAAATAGGCCGCGGGCACAGCCGCGCCCAAAAAATAGCAGCCGAACCCCCTGGCGCCAAGTTCGTGCTGCGGAAAAATGCCCAAAAAAGGGGTGTGCTATAGCCTTCGGGCGTGGGGCCGGCAAAGTTCGTCCGCGGGACTCGGACTGGGCCGAGACTTTTCCCACCCCCTCCCCGCAACAAGAATAGGCCGCGGGCACAGCCGCACCCAAAAAAGAGAAGCCGAACCCCTTGGCACCATGTTCGTCCTGCGGAAAAATGCCCAAAAAAGGGGTGCGCTATAGCCTTGGGGCGTGGGGCTGCCGAAGTTCGTCCGCCGGACTCGGAATGGGCCGAGACTTTGCCTACCCCCTCCCCCCAACAAGAATAGGCCGCGGGCACAGCCGCGCCCAAAAAAGAGAAGCTGAACCCCTGGGCACCATGTTCGTCCTGCGGAAAAATGCCCAAAAAGGGCGTGGGCTATAGCCTTGGGGCGTGGGGCGGGCGAACTTCGTCTTCCGGACTCGGAATGGGCCGAGACTTTTCCCACCCCCGCCCCGTGACAAAAATAGGCCACGGGCACAGCGACGCCCAAAAAAGAGTAGCCGAACCCCTTGGTGCCAAGCTCGTCCTGCGGAAAAATGCCCAAAAAAGGGGTGGGCAATAGCCTTGGGGCGTGGGGCTGGCGAACTTCGTCCGCCGGACTCGGAATGGGCCGAGACTTTTTCCAACCCCTCCCCGCACCAAAAAAAGAGCCGCCGAACCCCTTGGCGCCAAGTCCGTCCTGCGGAAAAATGCGCAAAAAGGGGGTGGGCTATAGCCTTGGGGCGTGGCGCTGGCGGACTTGGAATGGGCCGAGACTTTTCCCACCCCCTCTCCGCGACAAATATAGGCCGCGGGCACAGCCGCGCCCAAAAAAGAGCAGCCGAACCCCCTGGCGCCAAGTTCGTGCTGCGGAAAAATGCCCAACAAAGGGGTGTGCTATAGCCTTCGAGCGTGGGGCCGGCAAAGTTCGTCCGCGGGACTTGGACTGGGCCGAGACTTTTCCCACCCCCTCCCCGCAACAAGAATAGGCCGCGGGCACAGCCGCGCCCAAAAAAGAGAAGCCGAACCCCTTGGCACCATGTTCGTCCTGCGGAAAAATGCCCAAAAAAGGGGTGTGCTATAGCCTTGGGGCGTGGGGCTGGCGAACTTCGTCCGCCGGACTCGGAATGGGCCGAGACTTTGCCCACCCCCTCCCCACGACAAAAATAGGCCGCGGGCACAGCCACGCCCAAAAAATAGCAGCCGAACCCCCTGGCGCCAAGTTCGTGCTGCGGAAAAATGCCCAAAACAGGGGTGTGCTATAGCCTTCGGGCGTGGGGCCGGCAAAGTTCGTCCGCGGGACTCGGACTGGGCCGAGACTTTTCCCACCCCCTCCCCGCAACAAGAATAGGCCGCGGGCACAGCCGCACCCAAAAAAGAGAAGCCGAACCCCTTGGCACCATGTTCGTCCTGCGGAAAAATGCCCAAAAAAGGGGTGTGCTATAGCCTTGGGGCGTGGGGCTGCCGAAGTTCGTCCGCCGGTCTCGGAATGGGCCGAGACTTTGCCTACCCCCTCCCCCCAACAAGAATAGGCCGCGGGCACAGCCGCGCCCAAAAAAGAGAAGCTGAACCCCTGGGCACCATGTTCGTCCTGCGGAAAAATGCCCAAAAAGGGCGTGGGCTATAGCCTTGGGGCGTGGGGCGGGCGAACTTCGTCTTCCGGACTCGGAATGGGCCGAGACTTTTCCCACCCCCGCCCCGTGACAAAAATAGGCCACGGACACAGCGACGCCCAAAAAAGAGTAGCCGAACCCCTTGGTGCCAAGCTCGTCCTGCGGAAAAATGCCCAAAAAAGGGGTGGGCAATAGCCTTGGGGCGTGGGGCTGGCGAACTTCGTCCGCCGGACTCGGAATGGGCCGAGACTTTTTCCAACCCCTCCCCGCACCAAAAAAAGAGCCACCGAACCCCTTGGCGCCAAGTCCGTCCTGCGGAAAAATGCGCAAAAAGGGGGTGGGCTATAGCCTTGGGGCGTGGGGCGGGCGCACTTCGTCCGCCGGACTCGGAATGGGCCGAGACTTTTCCCACCCCCCCCCTGCGACAAAAATAGGGCTCGGGCACAGCCGCGCCCAAAAAAGACCAGCCGAACCCCATGGCGCCAAGCTCGTCTTGCGGAGAAATGCCCAAAAAAGGGGTGGGCTATACCCTTTGGGCGTCGGGCTAGTGAACTTCGTCCGCCTCCCTAGGAATGGGCCGAGACATTGCCCACCCCTCCTTATGACAAAAATAGGCCGCGGGCACAGCCGCGCCCAAAAAAGACCAGGCGAATCCCTTGGCGCCAAGTTCATCCTGCCGAAAAATGACGAAAAAAGGAGTGGGCTATAGCCTTTGGGCGTGGGGCCGGGAAAGCTCATCCGCCTTCCTTGGAATGGGCGGAGACTTTGGCCACCCTCTCCCCGCACCAAAAATAGGCCGCGGGCACTGCCGCGCCCAAAAAAGAGCAGCCGAACCCCTTGGCGCCAGGTTCGTCCTGCAGAAAAATGCCCAAAAACGGGGTGGGCTATAGCCTTGGGGCGTGGGGCCGACGCACTTGGTCCGCCGGACTCGGAATGGGCCGAGGCTTTGCCCACCCCCTCCCCGCGAGAAAAATAGGCCGCGGGCGCAGCCGCGCCCAAAAAAGAGCAGCCGAACCCCATGGCGCCAAGCTCGTCTTGCGGAAAAATGCCCAAAAAAGGGGTGGGCTATACCCTTTGGGCGTCGGGCTAGTGAACTTCGTCCGCCTCCCTAGGAATGGGCCGAGACATTGCCCACCCCTCCTTATGACAAAAATAGGCCGCGGGCACAGCCGCGCCCAAAAAAGAGCAGCCGAACCCCTTGGCGCCAAGTTCGTCCAGCGGAAAAATGCCCAAAAAAGGGTTGGGCTGTAGCCTTGGGGCGTGGGGCTGGCGAACTTCGTCCGCCGGACTCGGAATGGGTGGAGACTTTTCCCACCCTTTCCCCACGACAAAAATAGCTTGCGGGCACAGCCGCGCCCAAAAAAGACCAGCCGAACCCCTTGGCGACAAGTTCGTCCTGCAGAAAAATGCCCAAAAAAGGGGTGGGCTATAGCCATGGGGCGTGGGGCATGCGAACTTCGTCCGCCGGACTCGGAATGTGCCGAGACTTTGTCCGCCCCCTCCCCGCGACAAAAATAGGCCGTGGGCACAGCCGCGCCAAAAAAAGAGCAGCCTAACCCCTTGGCGCCAGGTTCGTCCTCCGGAAAAATGCCCAAAAAGGGGGTGGGCTATAGCCTTGGGGCGTGGGGCTGGCGAACTTCGTCCGCCGGACTCGGAATGGGCCGAGACTTTGCCCACCCCCTCCCAGAGACAAAAATAGGCCGCGGGCACAGCCGCGCCCAAAAAAGAGCAGCGGAACCCCTTGGTGCCTAGTCCGTCCTGCGGCAAAATGCCCAAAAAAGGGGTGTGCTATAGCCTTTGGGCGTGGGGACAGCGAACTTCTTTTGCCTAGGGCCGAGACTTTGGCCACCCCCTCTCCACGACAAAAATAGGCCGCGGACACAGCCGCGCCCAAAAAAGAGCAGCCGATCCCCTTGGCGCCAAGTTGTCCTGCGGCAAAATGCCCAAAAAAGGGGTGGGCTACAGCCTTGGGGCGTGGGGCTGGCGAACTTCGTCCGCCTTCCTCGGAATCGGCCGAGACTTTACCCACCCCGTCCCCACGACAAAAATAGGCAGCGGGCACAGCCGCGCCCAAAAAAGAGCAGCCGAACCCCTTGGCACCAAGTTCGTCCTGCGGAAAAATGCCCAAAAGTGGGGTGGACTATAGCCTTGGGGAGTGGGGCTGGCGAACTTCATCCGCCGGACTCGGAATGGGCCGAGACTTTTCCCACCCCCTCCCTGTGACAAAAATAGGCCGCGGGCACAGCCGCGCCCAAAAAACAGCAGCCGAACCCCTTGGCGCCAAGTTCGTCCTGCAAAAAAATGCCCAAAAAAGGGGTGTGCTATAGCCTTTGGGCGTGGAGACGGCAAAGTTCATCCGCCTTCCTCGGAATGGGTCGACACTTTGCCCACCCCCTCCCCGCACCAAAAATAGGCCGCGGGCATAGCCGCGCCCTAAAAAGAGCTGCCGAACCCCTTGGCGCCAAGTTCATCCTGCGGCAAATTGCCCAAAAAAGGGGTGTGCTATAGCCTTTGGGCGTGGGGACGGCAAAGTTCATCCGCCTTCCTCGGAATGGGTCGAGGCTTTGCCCACCCTCTCCCCGCACCAAAAATAGGCCGCGGGCATAGCCGCGCCCAAAATAGATCAGCCGAACCCCTTGGCGCCAAGTTCGTCCTGCGGAAAAATGCCCGAAAGGGGGGTTGGCTATAGCCTTGGGGCGTGGGGTTGGCGAACTTCGTCCGCCTGACTCGGAATGGGCCGAGACTGAAGGACAACATTTGTCCATGAGGTTCCTAATAACGCAACTATTGCGCAGTAAAATTAAAACAGATGGCGGAAGCTCTAGAAACCTCGGATCGACTTCATTCAAAAACGAAAATCAAGAGGAAAGATTGAAGTTTAATTACCTCACTTGCAGTTTCGAAAAAAACTTCGTGAAGTGGGAGAAAACGACTGAAAACAGCAAGCTCCGAACACTGTCCAGAAAAACAGCTCTGCACGAACAGCTTCTGTTTTGCCACGATCTGAGATCCTTTAAGCACCCCAATTGTGATGCCTCTAATCAGTCCACACTTAGAAATGTTCTAGGAGTTCAGAGGATTTGGAATCTCGAAATTTCATTAAGAAATGAGAGAGATAATGAAGAAACATGAGTGCTAGCTCATTTGATTCCATCCACCAAATAAAGCCCCATTATCTCTAATAATGGCACCAAACATTATCATGTGCTTAGACCCACCCACTTAGCCATTATTTATTGAAAGTGATCCCATCACTTTAATAAATTTATTTAACTAAATAAATAAATAGTTAAATTAATTAATTTCGGAATTAATTATTTAACCCCATTTTGATCACATCAAATGGTTAAATGTGGGCTTCTCTTGTGACATGTTCTAATGCTTTCTCTTAATCCATATTGGATCCAATAAAAGCCCATAATTCTAAACCCAAAATTGGTCTAGAAGTCCATAATCATATATGAACCCGAACATGTCCAAAACGGTCATTTTACGTGCTCGACATTCCATAATGTTTAATTGAGGATTTATGAAATTTATTTTGTTCCTTAAACTATTTATGGAACATCTAAATTTCTATCTTAAATCATATTTAAGATGTATTTATATTTATATTCATTCTCAATGAATTATAATATAAATATTGATTTTCCTAAAATCTCCCACTTGCACTAAAGCCAATCGCTATGGTATCTCATACCCATCTTCTCAAGATGACGATCTAATTGCTGTTGTGTAAGTGCTTTAGTCAGATGATCCGCAGTGTTATCAGCGGAGGCTACTTTCTGCATAGTGATATCACTCCTTCCAATGATTTCTCTGATAATGTGATATCTTCTCTCAATGTGTTTGGACTTCTGGTGAGACCTTGGTTCCTTAGCTTGTGCTATAGCTCCATCGTTGTCACAATATAATGATATTGGCAACGCAATGGTTGGAACCACTCCAAGTTGTTGAATAAACTTCCGTATCCAAACAGCTTCTTTTGCGGCATTTGATGCAGCTATATATTCCGCTTCAGTGGTAGAATCTGCAGTAGTTGCTTGCTTGGAACTTTTCCAGCTTACTGCTCCACCATTGATAGTGAATACAAATCCTGATGTAGATTTTCTGTCATCTACATCTGACTGGAAATCTGAATCTGTGAAGCCTTCAATTTTTAGCTCACCCTCTCTATATGTTAAGAACAAATCTTTAGTTCTTCTTAAGTACTTAAAGATATTCTTAACTGCGGTCCAATGTTCCTCACCCGGATTACTCTGGTATCTGCTAGTGACACTCACTGCATGAGCTATATCCGGTCTAGTACATAGCATAGCATACATAAGACTTCCAATTGCAGAAGCATATGGGATCTTATTCATACGCTCTCTCTCATCATAAGTTTTTGGACTCATGCTTTTAGAGAGATGAATTCCATGTCTGAAGGGTATAAAACCCCTTTTGGAATCCCACATATTAAATTTTTTTAATATCTTTTCTATGTACTTAGCTTGACATAGACCTATTAATCTTCTGGATCTATCTCTATAAATCCTGATTCCCAAGATATACATTGCATCTCCTAGGTCTTTCATGGAGAAGTTTTGAGAAAGCCAAATTTTGACAGAAGACATTTGTCCAATGTCATTTCCTATAAGCAATATGTCATCTACATATAGCACAAGGAAAGTTATTGCACTCCCACTGACCCTTTTGTAAACACATGGTTCATCCTCATTCTTGATGAAACCAAATGATTTGATTGCATCATCGAATCGGATGTTCCAACTCCTGGAGGCTTGTTTTAGCCCATAAATGGACCTTTTTAGCTTGCATACTTTATGAGGATTTGTCTTAGATTCAAAACCACAAGGTTGCATCATATAGATATCTTCCTCAATGTATCCATTTAGAAATGCAGTTTTGACATCCATTTGCCAAATCTCATAGTCATAATATGCTGCTATAGCCAATAAGATTCTGATGGACTTTAGCATGGCTACTGGTGAAAAGGTTTCCTCATAGTCTATACCTTGTATTTGACGATAACCTTTAGCTACCAACCTTGCTTTATAGGTCTCTACCTTTCCATCTAAGCCTATCTTCCTCTTAAAGATCCACTTGCATCCAATAGGTACAATACCTTCGGGTGGATCCACTAGAGTCCAGACTTGGTTGGTTCTCATAGAGTCCATCTCTAAATCCATGGCTTCAAGCCATTTCTTAGAGTCAATATCTGATATTGCCTCTTCGTAACTAGTAGGATCATCTCTATGATCCGTATCACCCAATAAAAATATATCATTCATCTGATGAAGAAAACCATATCTTTCTGGTGGGTGAATTATCCTACTAGATCTACGGAGTTGTTGTGTTCCTTGTGTTTGTACTTGAACAGGCTCTTCATTGGATTTATCCTCATTAGAATTCTCAATAAATTCTAATTTTCTTCCTTGCCCACCTTCTTGAATAAACTCTTTTTCAAGAAATATAGCATTTCTACTGACCAATACCCTTTGATCAGATTGGATGTAAAAGTAATAACCCAAAGTTTCCTGTGGGTATCTAATGAACCTCCCATTATCCGCTTTAGCTTCAAGTTTCTCACTCTTGAGTCTCTTGATAAAAGCAGGACATCCCCAAATCCTAAGATGATTTAGGCTTGGTTGTTTACCATACCATATCTCATATGGTATTTTAGGTACAGACTTGAAAGGTACTCTGTTTAGTACATATGTTGCAGTAAGGAGAGCATATCCCCAAAGTAGAAATTGGTAAGTCTGTATAACTCACCATTGATCGCACCATGTCTAACAGTGTGCGATTTCTCCTCTCAGATACTCCATTAAGCTCTGGTGTACCTGGAGGTGTCCATTGTGAAACAATACCATTTTCTTTAAGGTAAGACTGGAATTCTCCACTGAGATATTCACCACCTCGATCTGATCGTAGGGTTTTAATAAATTTTCCAGTCTGTTTCTCTACTTCATTTCGGTATTCTTTGAACTTTTCAAAGGCTTCAGATTTATACTTCATTAAGTATACTGAACAATACCTTGGGTGATCGTCGATAAAAGTTATGAAGTAGTAATATCCACCCCTTGCCATTTCATTAAATGGCCCACATACATCAGTATGTATAAGTTCAAGTAAATCAGTGGCTCTTGTACTTCGTCCAACGAAGGGTGCCTTGGTCATTTTTCCTTGAAGACATGATTCACAAGTTGGATAAGGTTCTAAACCAAATGGACCTATTAGTCCATCTTTAGCCAATTTTGTGACTCTATCTTCTCCAATATGACCTAGCCTTAAATGCCACTTATATTTGGGGCTTATTTCTTCTCTTTCACGTTTATGTGTTATGGTATTTACATTCACAACAAGCTCATTATTTTCTTTCATGTTTAGTACATAAAGATCATTATCTAAAGTACCATGTGCAACATATTTATTCTCATAATAAATATTACAAATTTTATTTCTAAAATAAAATTCATAATTGTCTTTGCATAAACATGAAATTGAAACTATGTTCCTTACAGCAGAAGGAACAAATAAACGATCATTCAAACTTATAACATGCCCAGATGTCATTTTTAAGAAAAATGTCCCTATAGCTGAGGCAGCAACCATTGCTCCATTTCCCACTCTAAGAGACATTTCTCCTTGTTTAAGTCTTCTACTTCTTTTCAAATCCTGCATTGACATACAAATATGTGCGGTTGCAGCAGAATCTAAAATCCAAGAAGTAGATTGAATAATTGAAATATTAGTTTCAATAATGAGCATACCTTCACAAGGATTCTCTTTAGGCTTGACTTTCAAGCTGTTGAGGTAAACTTTGCAATTCCTCTTCCAATGCCCATCCTTACCGCAATGGAAACATTTTCCCTTGTCATTGGGCTTATTAGCTTTCCCCTTCTTAATCCCACCTTTAGCCTTGGGTTGAAACTTTTTCTTTTTACCCTTTTTAGTTGAGGGTCCTTCTATAGCCATAACATCTTTTGGCTTCTTTATGCAAGTTTCGGCAGTATTAAGCATCTTTAGCAGTTCAGCAAGACTGCACTCAATTTTATTCATGTTAAAATTCATGATAAATTGAGAGAATGAGTCTGGCAAGGATTGTAGGATAAGATCGATAGCTAATTCCCCATCCATTGAGAAATTAAGAGCTTCCAGCTGCTCTATGTAATCAATCATTTTGAGTACATGCTCATTGACCGATCCTTCAGTCATTCTCATTCTAAACAGTTTCTTAGATATCTCATATCTAACTGTTCTGCTTTGTTCACCATACAACTCTTGTAGATGAAGTATCATGGAACTTGCATCAGGCATATTTTCATGTTGCCTTTGTAGCTCA
This sequence comes from Citrus glauca, assembly GCA_029633175.1. Classification (NCBI taxonomy): domain Eukaryota; kingdom Viridiplantae; phylum Streptophyta; class Magnoliopsida; order Sapindales; family Rutaceae; genus Citrus; species Citrus glauca. The sequence goes on along the minus strand of JAQOOD010000045.1, from coordinate 224,614 downwards.
TTGGACATCGATGCCAATATGTAGCTTTTAGCAGTGAGGTCATCATCTTGCCACTTCTGATAAGTGACACGTTCTTCCTCACTTGCTCCCTCAGGAATTTCATTTGGCTTAGGTGTATCAAGAACATAGCTAATTTTCTCATAATTAAGAACAATTCTTAAATTCCTTAACCAATCAACGTAATTGGGTCCCGTCAAACGGTAATTTTCCAGAATTCGTGCTAGCGGATTATTCATTATTAAATATTTCTGCAGAAAGTATAAATTAAATTATTAGCATTTTATTATAATCTATTTGATTTTGGTCTTTAAATCAAATAGTACCTCCCACTATTTTATCATTTCAATACACTCCCATATGTAAGAAACGAAAACTCTCATTGGTAAAAGTTTCTAGTAGGAATCGGATTCTCATTAGCATAAGTTTACCTCACCTAACAGTTCTTGGCTTACTTATCATAATGAGTAGGTAACTCTTTACCAAATGCATCTCATGCATGTACCGATTATCCTTCGGCCTCTAAATCATTAATACCTCACCTAACAGTTCTTGGTATAAATGATTTAGTTAAGTTTACCCTAATACCCTTGCATATTTCAAAACATCTTACTAACCTCACCTAACAGTTCTTGGTAGCTTAATGTATGAATTATGCATCATCGCATGATATATGGTTTATTTTCAACATTTTAATGAATAAGTAGCCCATGTATCCATGACAACTAGCCCAAGCATAAAATATTTTAAATATTCTATTGGTATTAGTAGGCCATGATGAATATTCTCAATATCCATCATTACAACTTAACAATAATTATGTTAATTTAATAAGGGAGTATTTGGGCATTATTATGGTCTCACTTTTTAGCATGTTATTCCATTTACAATATTTAAATATGTCTAAGCACCCTAATATACATCTCATGCATATTATAGACAAACCAACCAAGGATGATCATGAAATTTTCTAATAAAACCAATTTGAGCCAAAATTGGTTTTAAGGTCCACCTAGGTATCAAGCAAACAATAATGATTATGAGACATCTTATGCCTCAAATTATTACAAATATTGATTTCTATTTGAGAGGCCAAAATTACATTGAAAGTGCTGCAACGATCCATGAAGTCTTCTTGCTCCAATCGTCCAACGCACCGTAAATATGCCGTCCCTCCTTTGGCAATCATCTCACTTTGTAGTAGTTACATATTTAGAAGAATTGGGGTACAAATCTCAGGGGTAATGGGATACAATCAGATCTTAATAGAAGGAGGAACATGCAAGTCCCTATTTGAAAATATTACAACAATTTAAGCCTTTAGAAATCGGCCAAATCAACAAATGAATCAATAGCTCATTCAATCATGCATATATTCAATCATCACATGACATAAATATATCTAGGTCTTTCCATGATCATCCTTCATGCTATTATAAATGGAAATAACATAAATCATGCTTCAAAAATTCGAAATTGAATGAAGATGGCTCTGATACCACTTGAAGTTATTATTTGTCCATGAGGTTCCTAATAACGCAACTATTGCGCAGTAAAATTAAAACAGATGGCGGAAGCTCTAGAAACCTCGGATCGACTTCATTCAAAAACGAAACTCAAGAGGAAAGATTGAAGTTTAATTACCTCACTTGCAGTTTCGAAAACAACTTCGTGAAGTGGGAGAAAACGACTGAAAGCAGCAAGCTCCGAACACTGTCCAGAAAAACAGCTCTGCACGAACAGCTTCTGTTTTGCCACGATCTGAGATCCTTTAAGCACCCCAATTGTGATGCCTCTAATCAGTCCACACTTAGAAATGTTCTAGGAGTTCAGAGGATTTGGAATCTCGAAATTTCATTAAGAAATGAGAGAGATAATGAAGAAACATGAGTGCTAGCTCATTTGATTCCATCCACCAAATAAAGCCCCATTATCTCTAATAATGGCACCAAACATTATCATGTGCTTAGACCCACCCACTTAGCCATTATTTATTGAAAGTGATCCCATCACTTTAATAAATTTATTTAACTAAATAAATAAATAGTTAAATTAATTAATTTCGGAATTAATTATTTAACCCCATTTTGATCACATCAAATGGTTAAATGTGGGCTTCTCTTGTGACATGTTCTAATGCTTTCTCTTAATCCATATTGGATCCAATAAAAGCCCATAATTCTAAACCCAAAATTGGTCTAGAAGTCCATAATCATATATGAACCCGAACATGTCCAAAACGGTCATTTTACGTGCTCGACATTCCATAATGTTTAATTGAGGATTTATGAAATTTATTTTGTTCCTTAAACTATTTATGGAACATCTAAATTTCTATCTTAAATCATATTTAAGATGTATTTATATTTATATTCATTCTCAATGAATTATAATATAAATATTGATTTTCCTAAAATTAGGAAATCTAACTTCTCATTTTCTAGTAACTCCTTTTTCATTTCTATATTGTGTGTGACCTTTTAGGTTCTTAGTTATAAGGTAGTAGAACTATTTTAATGATAACTCTTTATTCATTAAATGATGCTAAACTCTTTAGTCATCAATTAGAACCTTTCTAATGACCTTAAGATGCATTGGTAATACGCTTTACCAATATTGATCATAAGGTTTCTATAAGTCATGAGTGACACCTAGCAGTATATCACGACTATCCAAATAACAAGAATTGTTGGATCTATAGAACCTATTCCATTGTATCTCTATGTCTTGGTCTCTTCATCATCCATGTCCAGAGAAAAACACAGCTTATGGTTTATTATGTTAAGCAGTTGTGCTTTATCTCAAAATAAATATAAATGAACTTGGCATGATAATATAATTTGAACTCCTTCAAATATATTTCACCTTGCCCAAGGATTTCTCATGCCAATTCATATTATCTTATAGGGACATCCTTTTTGTATATTACAAAGTGATGAATTCCATATTGGCCATCAACTTGTCTTCATACATAGCCAACCATGACAGCTATTGCTAGATCTCTTCCGTGATTAGGAATCAATCGTTATGCATTCACATATCAGAGATATCTATGTATAAGACATCTGTTATGCCTCAGGTCTAAAGACCATTACTAAACATAGTGTCTGTTACAATGTATAATAAGCCATTAACACTCACGACCATATGGCTTACTATATTCGGTCAAGTTCAGTAAACTCGTTCTCTTAACAAGTACCTATGTGTTTGACTTGACATCTCATGTCAATGATATGAAACTCATCATCCATCTTAGTATCACATACCATAAGGAGTCATAACACATACTAGTGTTTATAGGAATTTATAATGTCCAATCATAAATCCACCACTAGGAACTATTTTAGAAGTATAGTACAAAGGATACACGTTTCATATTCTCGACATACTCGAGAATGTGTTCCTTAACTATTTTACTTGTTGGACTATATTCATTAAATTAATATATGAATATTGATAACTTTGCCATTTTATAAATATCAAAATGCTATTCAAATACAATCATTCCCTAAACAATCAAATCACCATTCGATTGGCCTTTAGGGCATATTACTAACAGAGACTTCCCCCCCTCCCTGCGACAAAAAAAGGCCGCGGGCACAGCCGCGCCCAAAAAAGAGCAGCCGAACCCCTTGGCGCCAAGTTCGTCCTGCGGAAAAATGCCCAAAAGGGGGGTGGGCTATAGCCTTGGGGCGTGGGGCGGGCGAACTTCGTCCGCCGGACTCAGAATGGGCCGAGACATTGGCCACCCCCTCCCCGTGACAAAAATAGGCCGCGGGCATAGCCTCGCCCAAAAATGAGCAGCCGAACCCCATGGCGCCAAGTTCGTCCTGCGGCAAAATGCCCAAAAAATGGGTGTGTTATAGCCTTTGGGCCCGGGGCCGGCAAAGTTCATCCCCCTCCCTCCGAATGGGCCGAGACTTTGCCCACCCCCTCCACGTGACAAAAATAGGCCGCGGGCACAGCAGCGCCCAAAATATAGCAGCCGACCGCCTTGGCGTCAAGTTCGTCCTGCAGAAAAATGCCCAAAAAAGTGGTGGGCTATAGCCTTGGGGCGTGGTGCTGGCGAACTTCGTCTGCCGGACTCGGAATGGGCCGAGACTTTACCCACCCCCTCCCCGCGATAAAAATAGGCCGCGGGCACAGCCTCGCCCAAAAAAGAGCAGCCGAACCCCTTGGCGCCAAGTTCGTCCTGCGGCAAAATGCCCAAAAAATGGGTGTGTTATAGCCTTTGGGCCCGGGGCCGGCAAAGTTCATCCCCCTTCCTCGGAATGGGACGAGACTTTGCCCACCCCCTCCCCGTGCCAAAAATAGGTCGCGGGCACAGCCGCGCCCAAAAAATAGCAGCCGACCGCCTTGGCGTCAAGTTCGTCCTGCAGAAAAATGCCCAAAAAAGTGGTGGGCTATAGCCTTGGGGCGTGGTGCTGGCGAACTTCGTCTGCCGGACTCGGAATGGGCCGAGACTTTGCCCACCCCCTCCCCGCGATAAAAATAGGCCGCGGGCACAGCCTCGTCCAAAAAAGAGCAGCCGAACCCCTTGGCGCCAAGTTCGTCCTGCGGCAAAATGCCCAAAAAATGGGTGTGTTATAGCCTTTGGGCCCGGGGCCGGCAAAGTTCATCCCCCTTCCTCGGAATGGGACGAGATTTTGCCCACCCCCTCCCCGTGCCAAAAATAGGTCGCGGGCACAGCCGCGCCCAAAAAAGAGCAGCCGAACCCCTTGGCGCCAAGTTCGTCCTGCGGAAAAATGGCCAAAAAAGGGGTGTGCTATAGCCTTTGGGCGTGGGGCCGGCGCAATTCGTCCGCCTTCCTCGGAAAACGCAGAGACTTCGCCCACCCCCTCCCCGCGACAAAAATAGGCCGCGGGCACGGCCGCGCCCAAAAAAGAGAAGCCGAACCCCTTGGCGCCAAGTTCGTCCTGCGGAAAAATGCCCATAAAGGGGATGGGATATAGCCTAGGGGCCTTGGGCTGGCGCACTTCGTCCGCCGGACTCGGAATGGGCCGAGACGTTTCCCACCCCCTCCCTGCGACAAAAATAGGCCGTGACCTCAACCCGTTCAAAAAAGAGCAGCCGAACCCCTTGGCGCCAATTTCGTCCTGCAGAAAGATGCCCAAAAAGGGGATGGGCTATAGGCTTGGGGAGTTGGGCCGGCGAACTTCGTCCGCCGGACTCGGAATGGGCCGAGACTTTCCCACCCGCTCCCCACGACAAAAATAGGCCGCGGGGACATCCGCGTCCAAAAGAGAGCTGCCGAACCCCTTGGAGCCAAGTTCGTCCTGCGGAAAAATGCCCAAAAAAGGGGTGTGCTATAGCCTTTGGGCGTGGCGCCGGCGCACTTCGTCCGCCTTCCTCGGAATGGGCCGAGACTTTGGCCACCCCCCCCCCCCCCGGTGACAAAAGTAGACCGCTGGCACAGCCGCGCCAAAAAAAGAGCAGCCGAACCCCTTGGCGCCAAGTTCGTCCTGCGGAAAAATGCCCAAAACGGGGGTGGGCTATAGCCTTGGGGCGTGGGGGGGGCGAACTTCGTCCGCCGGACTCGGAATGGGCCGAGACTTTTCCCACCCCCTCCCCACGATAAAATTACGCCGCGGACACAGTCGCGCCCAAGAAAGAGCAGCCGAAACCCTTGGCGCCAAGTTCGTCCTGCGGCAAAATGACCAAAAAAGGGGTGTGCTATAGCCTTGGGGCGTGGGGCCGGCGCAATTCCTGCGCCTTCCTCGGAATGGGCCGAGACTTTGGCCACCCCCACTCCCCGACAAAAATAGGCCGCGGGATCAGCCGCGCCAAAAAAAGAACAGCCGAACCCCTTGGCGCCAACTTCGTCCTGCGGAAAAATGCCCAAAAAAGGGGTGTGCTAAAGCCTTGGGGCGTGGGGCTGCCGAAGTTCGTCCGCCGGACTCGGAATTTGCCGAGACTTTGCCCACCCCATCCCCGCGACAAAAATCGGCCGCGGGCACAGCCGCGCCGAAAAAATAGCAGCCGAACCCCTTGACGCCTAGTTCGTCCTGCGAAAAAATGTCCAAAAAGTGGATGGGCTTTAGCCTTGGGGCGTGGGGCTGGCGCACTTCGTCCGCCTTCCTCAGAATGGGCCGAGACATTGCCCACCCCCTCCCCGCGACAAAAATAGGCCGCGGGCACAGCCGCGTCCAAAAAAGAGCAGCCGAACCCCTTGGCGCCAAGTTCATCCTGCGGAAAAATGCCCAAAAAAGGGGTGTGCTATAGCCTTTGGGCGTGGGGCCGGCTCAATTCGTCCGCCTTCCTTGGAATGGGCCGAGACTTCGTCCACCCCCTCACCGCGACAAAAATAGGCCGCGGGCACGGCCGCGCCCAAAAAAGAGAAGCTGAACCCCTTGGTGCCAAGTTCGTCCTGCGGAAAAATGCCCATAAAGGGGATGGGATATAGCCTAGGGGCCTTGGGCTGGCGCACTTCGTCCGCCGGACTCGGAATGGGCCGAGACTTTTCCCACCCCCTCCCTGCGACAAAAATAGGCCGTGACCTCAGCCCGTTCAAAAAAGAGCAGCCGAACCCCTTGGCGCCAAGTTCGTCCTGCAGAAAGATGCCCAAAAAGGGGATGGGCTATAGGCTTGGGGAGTTGGGCCGGCGAACTTCGTCCGCCGGACTCGGAATGGGCCGAGACTTTGCCCACCCCCTCCCCACGACAAAAATAGGCCGCGGGGACATCCGCGTCCAAAAGAGAGCTGCCGAACCCCATGGAGCCAAGTTCGTCCTGCGGAAAAATGCCCAAAAAAGGGGTGTGCTATAGCCTTGGGGCGTGGGGCGTGGGGCTGGCGAACTTCATCCGCCGGACTCGGAATGGGCCGAGACTTCGCCCGACCCCTCCCCACGACAAAAATAGGCCACGGGCACTGCCGCGCCCCAAAAAGAGCTGGCGAACTCCTTGGCACCAAGTTCGTCCTGCGGAAAAATGCCCAAAAAAGGGGTGTGCTATAGCCTTGGGGCATGGGGCTGCCGAAGTTCGTCCGCCAGACTCGGAATCGGCCGAGACATTTCCCACCCCCTCCCTGCGACAAAAATAGGCAATGGCCACAGCCGCGCTCAAAAAAGAGCAGCCGAACCCCTTGGCGCCAAGTTCGTCCTGCGGAAAAATGACCAAAAAAGGGGTGGGCTATAGCCTTGGGGCGCGGGGCGGGCGAAGTTCGTACGCCGAACTCGGAATGTACCGAGACTTTGCCCACCCCCTCCCCGCGACAAAAATAGTCCGCGGGCACAGCCGCGCCCAAAAAAGAGCAGCCAAACCCCTTGGCGCCAAATTCATCCTGCGGAAAATGCCCAAAAAAGGGGTGTGGTATAGCCTTGGGGCGTGTGCTATAGCCTTCGGGCGTGGCGCCGGCGCACTTCGTCCGCCTTCCTCGGAATGGGCCGAGACTTTGCCCACCCCCTCCCCGCGACAAAAATAGGCCGCGGGGACAGCCGCGCCCAAAAGAGAGCTGCCGAACCCCTTGGAGCCCAGTTCGTCCTGTGGAAAAATGCCCAAAAAAGGGGTGTGCTATAGCCTTTGGGCGTGGCGCCGGCGCACTTCGTCCGCCTTCCTCGGAATGGGCCGAGACTTTGCCCACCCCCTCCCTGCGACAAAAATAGGCCGCGGGGACAGCCGCGCCCAAAAAAGAACAGCCAAACCCCTTGGAGCCAAGTTCGTCCTGCGGAAAAATGCCCAAAAAAGGGGTGTGCTATAGCCTTTGGGCGTGGCGCCGGCGCACTTCGTCCGCCTTCCTCGGAATGGGCCGAGACTTTGGCCACCCCCTCCCCGTGACAAAAATAGACCGCGGGGACAGCCGCTCCCAAAAAAGAGCAGCCGAACCCCTTGGCGCCAAGTTCGTCCTGCGGAAAATGCCCAAAAAAGGGGTTAGCTATAGCCTTTGGGCGTGGGGCCGGCAAATTCATCCGCCTTCCTCGGAATGGGCCGAGACTTTCCCCACCCCCTCCCCGCGCCAAAAATAGGCCGCGGCCACAGCCGCGCCCAAAAATGAGCAGCCGAACCCCTTGGCGCCAAGTTCGTCTTGCGGAAAAATGCCCAAAAAAGGGGTGTGCTATAGCCTTGGGGCGTGGGGCGTGGGGCTGGCGAACTTTGTCCGCTGGACTCGGAATGGGCCGAGACTTCGCCCGACCCCTCCCCACGACAAAAATAGGCCACGGGCACGGCCGCGCCCCAAAAAGAGCTGGCGAACTCCATGGCACCAAGTTCGTCCTGTGGAAAATGCCCAAAAAAGGGGCGTGCCATAGCCTTGGGGCGTGGGGCTGACGAACTTCGTCCGCCGCACTCGGAATGGGCTGAAACTTTTCCCACCACACCCCGTGGCAAAAATAGGCCGCGGGCACCGCCGCGCCCAAATGCCCAAAAAAGGGGTGTGCTATAGCCTTGGGCCGTGGGGCGTGGGGCTGGCGAACTTCGTCCGCCGGACTCGGAATGGGCCGAGACTTCGCCCGACCCCTCCCCACGACAAAAATAGGCCACGGGCACTGCCGCGCCCCAAAAAGAGCTGGCGAACTCCTTCGCACCAAGTTCGTCCTGCGGAAAAATGCCCAAAAAAGGGGTGTGCTATAGCCTTGGGGCGTGGGGCTGCCGAAGTTCGTCCGCCAGACTCGGAATAGGCCGAGACATTTCCCACCCCCTCCCTGCAACAAAAATAGGCCATGGCCACAGCCGCGCTCAAAAAAGAGCAGCCGAACCCCTTGGCGCCAAGTTCGTCCTGCGGAAAAATGACCAAAAAAGGGGGGGGCTATAGCCTTGGGGCGCGGGGCTGGCGAAGTTCGTACGCCGAACTCGGAATGTGCCGAGACTTTGCCCACCCCCTCCCCGCGGCAAAAATAGTCCGCGGGCACAGCCGCGTCCAAAAAAGAGCAGCCGAACCCCTTGACGCCAAGTTCGTCCTACGGAAAATGCCCAAAAAAGGGGTATGCTATAGCCTTTGGGCGTGGGGCCGGCAAAGTTCATCCGCCTTCCTCGGATTGGGCCTAGACTTTGGCCACCCCCTCCCCGCACCAAAACTAGGCTACGGGCCCAGCCGCGCCCAAAAAAGAGCAGCCGAACCCCTTGGCGCCAAGTTCGTCCTGCGGAAAAATGCCCAAAAAAGGGGTGTGCCATAGCCTTGGGGCGTGGGGCTGACGAACTTCGTCCGCCGGACTCAGAATGGGCCGAGACTTTGCCCGACCCCTCCCCGTGACAAAAATAGGCCCCGGGCACAGCCGCGCCCCAAAAAGAGCAGCCGAACCCCTTGGCGCCAAATTCGTCCTGCGGAAAAAAGCCCAAAAAAGGGGTGGGCTATAGCCTTGGCACGTGGGGCTGGCGAACTTCGTCCCCCGGACTCGGAATGGGCCGAGACTTTTCCCACCCCCTCCCCGCGACAAAAATAGGCCGCGGGCACAGCCTCGCCCCAAAAAGAGCTGGCGAACTCCTTCGCACCAAGTTCGTCCTGCGGAAAAATGCCCAAAAAAGGGGTGTGCTATAGCCTTGGGGCGTGGGGCTGCCGAAGTTCGTCCGCCGGACTCGGAATGGGACGAGACTTTTCCCACCGCCTCCCGGCGACAGCAATAGGCCATGGCCACAGCCGCGCTCAAAAATGAGCAGCCGAACCCCTTGGCGCCAAGTTCGTCCTGCGGAAAAATGACCAAAAAAGGGGTGGGCTATAGCCTTGGGGCGCGGGGCGGGCGAAGTTCGTACGCCGGACTCGGAATGTACCGAGACTTTGCCCACCCTCTCCCCGCGAAAAAAATAGTCCGCGGGCACAGCCGCGCCCAAAAAAGAGCAGCCGAACCCCTTGGCGCCAAATTCATCCTGCGGAAAATGCCCAAAAAAGGGGTGTGGTATAGCCTTGGGGCGTGGGGCCGGCAAAGTTCATCCGCCTTCCTCGGATTGGGCCTAGACTTTGGCCACCCCCTTCCCGTGCCAAAACTAGGCTGCGGGCCCTGCCGCGCCCAAAAAAGAGCAGCCAAACCCCTTGGCGCCAAGTTCGTCCTGCGGAAAAAAGCCCAAAAAAAGGGTGGGCTATAGCCTTGGGGCGTGGGGCTGGCGAACTTCGTCCGCCTTCCGCGGAATGGGTCGAGACTTTGCCCACCCCCTCCCCGCGACAAAAATAGTCCGCGGGCACAGCCGCGCCCAAAAAGGAGCAGTCGAACCCCATGGCGCCAAGTTCGTCCTACGGAAAAATGCCCAAAAAAGGGGTGTGCTATAGCCTTGGGGCGTGGGGCTGCCGAAGTTCGTCCGCCGGACTCGGAATGGGCCGAGACATTTCCCACCCCCTCCCCGTGACAAAAATTGGCTGCGGGCTCAGCCGAGCCCAAAAAAGAACAGCCGAACCCCTTGGCGGCAAGTTCGTCCTGCAGAAAAATGCCCAAAAAAGGGGTGGGCTATAGCCTTGGGGCGTGGCGCGGGCAAACTTCTTCCGCCGGACTCAGAATGTGCCCAGACTATGCCCACCCCCTCCCCATGACAACATAGGCCGCGGGCACAGCCGCGCCCAAAAAAGAGCAGCCGAACCCCTTGACGACAAGTTCGTCCTGCGGAAAAATGCCCAAAAAGGGGTTGGGCTATAGCCTTGGGGCGTGGGGCGGGCGAACTTTGTCCGCCGGACTTGGAATGCGCCGATACTTTTCCCACCCCCTCCCCGCGTCACAAATAGGCCACGGGCCCAGCCACGCCCAAAAAAGAGCAGCCGAACCCCATGGAGCCAAGTTCGTCCTGCGGAAGAATGCCCAAAAAGGGAGTGGGCTATAGCCTTGGGGCGTGGGACTGGCGCACTTCGTCCGCCTTCCTCGGAATGTGCCGAGACTTTGCCCACCCCCTCCCCGCGACAAAAATAGGCCACGGGCACAGCCACGCCCAAAAAAGAGCAGCCGAACCCCATGGAGCCAAGTTCGTCCTGCGGAAGAATGCCAAAAAAGGGAGTGGGCTATAGCCTTGGGGCGCGGGGCTGGCGAACTTCGTCCGGCGAACTCGGAATGGGCCGAGACTTTGACCACCCCCTCCCCGCGACAAAAATAGACCGTGGACGCAGCCACACCCGAAAAAGAGCAGACGAACCCCTTGTCGCCAAATTCATCCTGCGGAAAAATTCCCAAAAAGGGGGTGGGCAATAGCCATGGGGCGTGGGGCGGGCGAACTTCGTCCGACGGACTTGGAATGGAGCGAGAGATTGACCACCCCCGTCCCGCGACAAAAATAGGCCGCGGGCACAGCCATGCCAAAAAAAGAGCAGCCGAACCCTAATGCGCCAAGTTCGTCCTGCGGAAGAATGCCCAAAAAGGGGGTGGGCTATAGCCTTGGTGCGTAGGGTGGGCGAACTTAGTTCGCCGGACTCGGAATGGGCCGAGACTTTGACCACCCCCTCCCCAGGAAAAAGATAGGACGCGGGCAAAGCCGCGCCCGAAAAAGAGCAGCCGAACCCCTTGGCGCCAAGTTCGTCCTGCGGAAAAAAGCCCAAAAAAGGGGTGTGCTATAGCCTTCGGGCATGGGGCCGGCGAAGTTCATCCGCCTTCCTCGGAATGGGCCGAGACTTTGCCCACCCCCTCCCCGCGACAAAAATAGTCCGCGGGCACAGCCGCGCCAAAAAAGGAGCAGTCGAACCCCATGGCGCCAAGTTCGTCCTACGGAAAAATGCCCAAAAAAGGGGTGTGCTATAGCCTTGGGGCGTGGGGCTGCCGAAGTTCGTCCGCCGGACTCGGAATGGGCCGAGACTTTTCCCACCCCCTCCCCGCACCAAAAATAGGCTGTGGGCACAGCCGCGCCTTCAAAAAAGAGCAGCCGAACCCCTTGGCGCCAAGTTCGCCATGCGGAAAAATGCCCAAAAAAGGGGTGGGCTATAGCCTTGGGGCGTGGGGCTGGCGAAGTTCGTCCGCCTTCCTCGGAATCGGCGGAGACATTGCCCACACCCTCCCCACGAAAAAAATAGGCCGCGGACAAAGCCGCGCCGAAAAAAGAGCACGCGAACCCCTTGGCGCCAAGTTCGTTCTGCGGAAAAATGCCCAAAAAAGGGGTGTGCTATAGCCTTGGGGCGTGGGGCTGGCGATGTTCGTCCGCCTTCCTCGGATTGGGCGGAGACACTGCCCACCCCCTCCCCACGAAAAAAATAGGCCGCGGACACAGCCGCGCCCAAAAAAGAGCACGCGAACCCCTTGGCGCCAAGTTCGTTCTGCGGATAAAATGCCCAAAAAAGGGGTGTGCTATAGCCTTGGGGCGTGGGGCTGGCGAACTTCGTCCGCCGTCAAGGAATGGGCCGAAACTTTGCCCACCCCCTCCTCACGACAAAAATAGGCCGCGGGCACAGCCGCGCCCGAAAAAGAGCAGCCGAACCCCTTGGCGCCAAGTTCGTCCAGCAGAAAAATGCCCAAAAACAGGGTGGGCTATAGCCTTGGGGCGTGGGGCGGGCGAACTTCGTCCGCCGGACTCGGAATGGGCCGAGACTTTGCTCACCCCCTCCCCACGACAAAGCTAGGCCGCGGGCACAGCCGCGCCCGAAAAAGAGCAGCCGAACCCCTTGACGCCAACTTCGTCCTGCGGAAAAATGCCCAAAAAAGGGGTGGGCTATAGCCCTGGGGCGTGGGGGGGGCGCACTTCGTCCGCCGGACTGGGAATGGGCATGGACTTTCACTACCCCCTCCCTAGGACAAAGATAGGATGCGGGCACAGCCGTTCCCGTAAATGAGCTGCCGAACCCCTTGGCGCCAAGTTCGTCCTACGGAAAAATGCCCAAAAAGGGGGTGGGCTATAGCCTTGGGGCGTGGGGCTGGCGAACTTCGTCCGCCAGACTCAGAATGGGCCGAGGCTTTGACCACCCCCTCCCCACGACAAAGATAGGCCACAGGCACAGCCGCGCCCGAAAAAGAGCAGCCGAACCCCTTGGCGCCATGTTCGTCCAGCGGAAAAATGCCCAAAACGGGGGTGGACTATAGCCATGGGGCGTGGGGCTGGCGAACTTCGTCCGTCGGACTCGGAATGGGCCAAGTGATTGACCACCCCCTCCCCGCGACAAAAATAGGCCGCGGGCACCGCTATGCCAAAAAAAGAGCAGCCGAACCCCAGGGCGCCAAGTTCGTCCCGCGGAAGAATGCCCAAAAAGGGGGTGGGCTATAGCCTTGGGGCGTGGGGCGGGCGAACTTCGTCCGCCGGACTCGGAATGGGCCGAGACTTTGACCACCCCCTCCCAATGACAAAGATAGGCCGCGGGCACAGCCGCGCCCGCAAAAGAGCAGCCGAACCCCTTGGCGCCAAGTTCGTCCAGCGGAAAAATGCCCAAAAAAGGGGTGGGCTATAGCCCTGGGGCGTAGGGGGGCGCACTTCGTCCGCCGGTCTCGGAATGGGCCGAGGCTTTTCCCACCCCCTCCCTGTGACAAAAATAGGCCGCGGGCACAGCCATACCAAAAAAAGATCTGCCGAACCCCAAGGCGCCAAGTTCGTCCTGCGGAAAAATGCGCAAAAGGGGGGGTGGGCTATAGCCATGGGGCGTGGGGCGGGCGAACTTCATCCGCCGGACTCGGAATGGGCCGAGACTTTACCCACCCCTTCCCCGCGCCAAAAATAGGCCGTGGGCACAGCCGCGCCCAAAAAAGAGCAGTCGAACCCCTTGGCGCCAAGTTCGTCCTGCGGAAAAATGACCAAAAAGGGGGTGGGCTATAGCCTTGGGGCGTGGGGCTGGCTAACTTCGTCCGCCGGACTCGGAATGGGCCGAGACTTTGCTCGCCCCCTCCCCACGACAAAGATAGGCCGCGGGCACAGCCGCACCCGAAAAAGAGCAGCCAAACCCCTTGGCGCCAAGTTCGTCCTGCAGAAAAATGCCCAAAAACGGGGTGGGCTATAGCCTTGGGGCGTGGGGCTGGCGAACTTCGTCCGCCGGAATCGGAATGGGCCGAGGCTTTTCCCACCCCCTCCCTGTGACAAAAATAGGCCGCACGCACAGCCGCGCCCAAAAAAGAGCTGCCGAACCCCTTGGCGCCAAGTTCGTCAGGCGGAAAAATGCCCAAAAAGGGGGTGCGCTATAGCCATGGGGCGTGGGGCTGGCGAACTTCGTCCGTCGGACTCGGAATGGGCCGAGAGATTGACCACTCCCTCCACGCGACAAAAATAGGCCGCGGGCACAGCCATGCCAAAAAAAGAGCAGCCGAACCCCAAGGCGCCAAGTTCGTCCTGCGGAAGAATGCCCAAAAAGGGGGTGGGCTATAGCCATGGGGCGTGGGGCTGGCGAACTTCGTCCGCTGGACTCGGAATGGGCCGAGAGATTGACCACCCCCTCCACGCGACAAAAATAGGCCGCGGGCGCAGCCATGCCAAAAAAAGAGCAGCCGAACCCCAAGGCACCAAGTTCGTCCCGCGGAAGAATGCCCAAAAAGGGGGTGGGCTATAGCCATGGGGCGTGGGGCGGGCAAACTTCGTCCGCCGGACTCGGAATGGGCCGAGACTTTGCCCACCCCTTCCCCGCGCCAAAAATAGGCCGCGGGCACAGCCGCGCCCAAAAAAGAGCAGTCGAACCCCTTGGCGCCAAGGTCGTCCTGCGGAAAAATGCCCAAAAAGGGGGTGGGCTATAGCCTTGGGGCGTGGGGCTGGCGAACTTCGTCCGCCGGACTCGGAATGGGCCGAGACTTTGCTCACCCCCTCCCCACGACAAAGCTAGGCCGCGGGCACAGCCGCGCCCGAAAAAGAGCAGCCGAACCCCTTGGCGCCAAGTTCGTCCTGCAGAAAAATGCCCAAAAACGGGGTGGGCTATAGCCTTAGGGCGTGGGGCGGGCGAACTTCGTCCGCCGGGCTCGGAATGGGCCGAGGCTTTTCCCACCCCCTCCCTGTGACAAAAATAGGCCGCACGCACAGCCGCGTCCAAAAAAGACCAGCCGAACCCCAAGGCGCCAAGTTCGTCCCGCGGAAGAATGCCCAAAAAGGGGGTGGGCTATAGCCATGGGGCGTGGGGCGGGCGAACATCATCCGCCGGACTCGGAATGGGCCGAGACTTTGCCCACCCCTTCCCCGCCCCCAAAATAGGCCGCGGGCACAGCCGCGCCCAAAAAAGAGCAGTCGAACCCCTTGGCGCCAAGTTCGTCCTGCGGAAAAATGACCAAAAAGGGGGTGGGCTATAGCCTTGGGGCGTGGGGCTGGCTAACTTCGTCCGCCGGACTCGGAATGGGCCGAGACTTTGCTCGCCCCCTCCCCACGACAAAGATAGGCCGCGCGCACAGCCGCACCCGAAAAAGAGCAGCCGAACCCCTTGGCGCCAAGTTCGTCCTGCAGAAAAATGCCCAAAAACGGGGTGGGCTATAGCCATGGGGCGTGGGGCGGGCGACCTTCGTCCGCCGGACTCGGAATGGGCCGAGAGATTGACCACCCCCTCCACGCGACAAAAATAGGCCGCGGGCACAGCCATGCCAAAAAAAGAGCAGCCGAACCCCAAGGCGCCAAGTTCGTCCTGAGGAAGAATGCCCAAAAAGGGGGTGGGTATAGCCATGGGGCGTGGGGCTGGCGAACTTCGTCCGCTGGACTCGGAATGGGCCGAGAGATTGACCACCCCCTCCACGCGACAAAAATAGGCCGCGCGCACAGCCATGACCGAAAAAGAGCAGCCGAACCCCTTGACGCCAAGTTCGTCCTGCGGAAAAATGCCCAAAAACGGGACGGGCTATAGCCTTGGGGCGTGGGGTTGGCGTACTTCGTCCGCCGGACTCGGAATGGGCCGAGAGATTGACCACCCCCTCCACGCGACAAAAATAGGCCGCGGGCGCAGCCATGCCAAAAAAAGAGCAGCCGAACCCCAAGGCACCAAGTTCGTCCCGCGGAAGAATGCCCAAAAAGGGGGTGGGCTATAGCCATGGGGCGTGGGGCGGGCAAACTTCGTCCGCCGGACTCGGAATGGGCCGAGACTTTGCCCACCCCTTCCCCGCGCCAAAAATAGGCCGCGGGCACAGCCGCGCCCAAAAAAGAGCAGTCGAACCCCTTGGCGCCAAGGTCGTCCTGCGGAAAAATGCCCAAAAAGGGGGTGGGCTATAGCCTTGGGGCGTGGGGCTGGCGAACTTCGTCCGCCGGACTCGGAATGGGCCGAGACTTTGCTCACCCCCTCCCCACGACAAAGCTAGGCCGCGGGCACAGCCGCGCCCGAAAAAGAGCAGCCGAACCCCTTGGCGCCAAGTTCGTCCTGCAGAAAAATGCCCAAAAACGGGGTGGGCTATAGCCTTAGGGCGTGGGGCGGGCGAACTTCGTCCGCCGGGCTCGGAATGGGCCGAGGCTTTTCCCACCCTCTCCCTGTGACAAAAATAGGCCGCACGCACAGCCGCGTCCAAAAAAGACCAGCCGAACCCCAAGGCGCCAAGTTCGTCCCGCGGAAGAATGCCCAAAAAGGGGGTGGGCTATAGCCATGGGGCGTGGGGCGGGCGAACATCATCCGCCGGACTCGGAATGGGCCGAGACTTTGCCCACCCCTTCCCCGCGCCAAAAATAGGCCGCGGGCACAGCCGCGCCCAAAAAAGAGCAGTCGAACCCCTTGGCGCCAAGTTCGTCCTGCGGAAAAATGACCAAAAAGGGGGTGGGCTATAGCCTT
The DNA here is from genome assembly GCA_029633175.1 of Citrus glauca. Lineage (NCBI taxonomy): Eukaryota > Viridiplantae > Streptophyta > Magnoliopsida > Sapindales > Rutaceae > Citrus > Citrus glauca. The sequence continues at coordinate 208,087 of JAQOOD010000045.1, read as the reverse complement.
GGGGCGTGGGGCTGGCTAACTTCGTCCGCCGGACTCGGAATGGGCCGAGACTTTGCTCGCCCCCTCCCCACGACAAAGATAGGCCGCGCGCACAGCCGCACCCGAAAAAGAGCAGCCGAACCCCTTGGCGCCAAGTTCGTCCTGCAGAAAAATGCCCAAAAACGGGGTGGGCTATAGCCATGGGGCGTGGGGCGGGCGACCTTCGTCCGCCGGACTCGGAATGGGCCGAGAGATTGACCACCCCCTCCACGCGACAAAAATAGGCCGCGGGCACAGCCATGCCAAAAAAAGAGCAGCCGAACCCCAAGGCGCCAAGTTCGTCCTGAGGAAGAATGCCCAAAAAGGGGGTGGGTATAGCCATGGGGCGTGGGGCTGGCGAACTTCGTCCGCTGGACTCGGAATGGGCCGAGAGATTGACCACCCCCTCCACGCGACAAAAATAGGCCGCGCGCACAGCCATGACCGAAAAAGAGCAGCCGAACCCCTTGACGCCAAGTTCGTCCTGCGGAAAAATGCCCAAAAACGGGACGGGCTATAGCCTTGGGGCGTGGGGCTGGCGTACTTCGTCCGTCGGACTCGGAATGGGCCGAGAGATTGACCACCCCCTCCCCACAACGAAAATAGGCCGCGGGCACAGCTATGCCAAAAAAAGAGCAGCCGAACCCCAGGGCGCCAAGTTCGTCCCGCGGAAAAATGCCCAAAAAGGGGGTGGACTATAGCCATGGGGCGTGGGGCTGGCGAACTTCGTCCACCGGACTCGGAATGGGCCGAGACTTTGCTCACCCCCTCCCCACGACAAAGATAGGCCGCGGGCACAGCCGCGCCCGAAAAAGAGCAGCCGAACCCCTTGGCTCCATGTTCGTCCTGCAGAAAAATGCCCAAAAACGGGGTGGGCTATAGCATTGGGGCCTGGGGCTGGCGAACTTCGTCCGCCGGACTCGGAATGGGCCGAGGCTTTTCCCACCCCCTCCCTGCGACAAAAATAGGCCGCACGCACAGGCGCGCCCAAAAAAGAGCAGCCGAACCCCTAGGCGCCAAGTTCGTCCTGCGGAAAAATGCCCAAAAAGGGGGTGGGCTACAGCCTTGGGGCGTGGGGCAGGCGAACTTCGTCCGTCGGACTCGGAATGGGCCGAGAGATTGACCACCCCCTCCCCGTGACAAAAATAGGCCGCGGGCACAGCTATGCCAAAAAAAGAGCAGCCGAACCCCAGGGCGCCAAGTTCGTCCCGCGGAAAAATGCCCAAAAAGGGGGTGGACTATAGCCATGGGGCGTGGGGCTGGCGAACTTCGTCCGCCGGACTCGGAATGTGCCGAGACTTTGCTCACCCCCTCCCCACGACAAAGATAGGCCGCGGGCACAGCCACACCCGAAAAAGAGCAGCCGAACCCCTTGGCGCCAAGTTCGTCCTGCAGAAAAATGCCCAAAAACGGGGTGGGCTATAGCCTTGGGGCGTGGGGCTGGTGAACTTCGTCCGCCGAACTCGGAATGGGCTGAGGCTTTTCCCACCCCCTCCCTGTGACAAAAATAGGCCGCACGCACAGCCGCTCACAAAAAAGAGCTGCCGAACCCCTTGGCGCCAAGTTTGTCCTGCGGAAAAATGCCCAAAAAGGGGGTGGGGTATAGCCTTGGGGCGTGGGGCTGGCGAACTTCGTCTGCCGGACTCGGAATGGGCCTAGGCTTTGCCCACCCCCTCCCCGCGCCAAAAACAGGCCGCGGGCACAGCCTTGCCCATAAAAGAGCAGCCGAACCCCTTGGCGCCAAGTTCGTCCTGCGGAAAAATGCCCAAAAAAGGGGTGTGCTATAGCCTTTGGGCGTGGGGCCGCCAAAGTTCATCCGCCTTCCTCGGAATGGGCCGAGACATTGCCAACTCCCTCCCCGCACCAAAAATAGGCCGCGGGCACAGCCGCGCCCAAAAAAGAGCAGTCGAACGCCTTGGCGCCAAGTTCGTCCTGCGGAAAAATGCCCAAAAAGGGGGTGTACTATAGCCTTGGGGCGTGGGGCTGCCTGAGTTCGTCCGCTAGACTCGGAATGGGCCGAGACATTGACCACCCCTCCCCGCGCCAAAAACAGGCCGCGGGCACAGCCGCGCACAAAAAAGAGCAGTCGAACCCCTTGGCGCGAAGTTCGTCCTGCGGAAAAATGCCCAAAAAAGGGGTGGGCTATATCCTCGGGGCGTGGGGCTGGCGAACTTCATCAGCTGGACTCGAAATGGGCCGAGACATTACCCACCCCCTCCCCGCGACAAAAATAGGCCGCAGGCACAGCCGCACCCAAAAAAGAGCGGCCGAACCCCTTGGCACCAAGTTCGTCCTGCGGAAAAATGCCCAAAAAAGGGGTGGGCTATAGCCTTGGGGCGTGGGGCTGGCGAACTTCGTCCGCAGGACTCGGAACGGGCTGAGACTTTGCCCACCCCTTCCCCACACTAAAAATAGGCCGCGGGCCCAGCCGCGCCCAAGAAAGAGCAGTCGAACCCCCAGGCGCCAAGTTCGTGCTGGGAAAAATGCCCAAAAAAAGGGGTGTGCTATAGCCTTGGGGCGTTGGGCTGCCGAAGTTCGTCCGCCGGACTCGGAGTGGGCCGACACTTTTCCCACCCCCTCCCCTCGAAACAAATAGGCCACGGGCACAGCCGCGCCCAAAAAAGAGCAGCCGAACCCCTTGGCGCCAAGTTCGTCCTGCGGAAAAATGCCCAAAAAAGGGGTGTGCTATAGCCTTTGGGCGTGGGGCCGGCGCACTTCGTCCGCCTTCCTCGGAATGGGCCGAGAGATTGACCACCCCCTCCCCGCGACAAAAATTGGCCGCGGGCACAGCCATGCCAAAAAAAGAGCAGCCGAACCCCAAGGCGCCAAGTTCGTCCTGCGGAAGAATGCCCAAAAAGGGGGTGGGCTATAGCCTTGGGGCGTGGGGCGGGCGAACTTCGTCCGCCGGACTCGGAATGGGTCGAGACTTTGACCACCCCCTCCCCAGGACAAAGATAGGCCGCGGGCACAGCCGCGCCGAAAAAAGAGCAGCCGAACCCCTTGGCGCCAAGTTCGTCCTGCGGAAAAATGCCCATAAAAGGGGTGAGCTATAGCCTTGGGGCGTGGGGCTGGCGAACTTCGTCCGCCGGACTCGGAATGGGCCTACGCTTTTCCCACCCACTCCCTGCGACAAAAATAGGCCGCACGCACAGCCGCGCCAAAAAATGAGCAGCCGAACCCCTTGGCGCCATGTTCATCCTGCGGAAAAATGCCGAAAAAGGGGGTGGGTTATAGCCTCGGGCCGTGGGGCTGGCGAAATTCGTCCACCGGACTCTGAATGGGCCGAGACTTTGCCCACCCCCTCCCCGCGCCAAACATAGGCCGCGGGCACAGCCTCGCCCAAAAAAGAGCAGCCGAACCCCTTGGCGCCAAGTTCGTCCTGCGGAAAAATGCCCAAAAAAGAAGTATGCTATAGCCTTTGGGCGTGCGGCCGCCAAAGTTCATCCACCTTCCTCGGAATGGGCTGAGACATTGCCAACTCCCTCCCCGCGCCAAGAATAGGCCGCGGGCACAGCTATGCCAAAAAAAGAGCAGCCGAACCCCAGGGCGCCTAGTTCGTCGTTGCGGAAAAATGCCCAAAAAAGGGGTGTGCTATAGCCTTTGGGCGTTGGGCCGGCAAAGTTCCTCCGCCTTCCTCGGAATGGGCCAAGTCTTTGCCCACACCCTCGCCGCGCCAAAAATAGGCCGCGGGCACAGCCGCGCCCAAAAAAGAGCAGCCGAACTCTTTGGCGCCAAGTTCGTCCTGCGGAAAAATGCCCAAAAAAGGGGTGCGCTATAGCCTTGGGGCGTGGGGCTGGCGAACTTCGTCCGCCTTCCTCGGAATGGTCCGAGACTTTCCCCACCCCCTCCCCAAGACAAAAATAGGCTGCGGGCACAGCCGTACCCAAAAAAGAACTGCCGAACCCCTTGGCGCAAAGTTCGTCCTGCGGAAAAATGCCCAAAAAGTGGGTGGGCTATAGCCTTGGGGCGTGGGGCCGGCGCACATCGTCCGCCGGACTCGGAATGGGCCGAGACTTTTCCCACCCCCTCCCCTACGGAAAAATGCCTAAAAAAGGGGTGTGCTATAGCCTTTGGGCGTGGGGCCGGCAAAGTTCCTCCCCCTTCCTCGGAATGGGCAGAGACTTTGCCCACACCCTCCCCGCTCTTTTTTGGTCGCGGGCACAGCCTCGCCCAAATAAGAGCAGCCGAACCCCTTGGCGCCAAGTTCGTCCTGCGGAAAAATGCCCAAAAAAGGGGTGTGCTATAGCCTTTGGGCGTGGGGCCGGCGCACTTCGTCCGCCTTCCTCGGAATGGGCTGAGACTTTGGCCACCCCCTCCCCACGACAGAAATAGGCTGCGGGCACAGCCTCGCCCAAAAAAGAGCAGCCGAACCCCTTGGCGCCAAGTTCGTCCTGCGGAAAAATGCCTAAAAAAGAGGTGTGCTATAGCCTTGGGGCGTGGGGCTGCCGGAGTTCCTCCGCCAGACTCGGAATGGGCTGAGACTTTGACCACCCCTCCCTATGCCAAAAATAGGCCGCGGGCACAGCCGCGCCCAAAAAAGAGCAGTCGAAGCCCTCGGCGCCAAGTTCGTCCTGCGGAAAAATGCCCAAAAAAGGGGTGTACTATAGCCTTGGGGCGTGGGGCTGCCGAAATTCGTCCGCCGGACTCGGAATGGGCCGATACTTTCCCCACCCCCTCCCCGTGAAACAAATAGACCGCGGGCACAGCCGCACCCAAAAAAGAGCAGCCGACCCACTTGGCGCTAAGTTCGTCGTTGCGAAAAAATGCCCAAAAAAGGGGTGTGCTATAGCCTTTGGGCGTGGGGCCGGCAAAGTTCCTCCGCCTTCCTCGGAATGGGCCGAGACTTTGCTCACACCCTCCCCGCGCCAAAAATAGGCCGCGGGCACAGCCACGCCCAAAAAAGAGCAGTCGAACCCCTTGGCGCCAAGTTCGTCCTGCGGAAAAATGCCCACAAAAGGGGTGGGCTATATCCTTGGGGCGTGGGGCTGGCGAACTTCATCGGCCGGACTCAGAATGGGCCGAGACTTTGCCCACCCCCTCCCCAAGACAAAAATAGGCCGCGGGCACAGCCGCGCCCAAAAACGAGCAGCCGAACCCCTTGGCGCCAAGTTAGTCCTGCGGAAAAATGCCCAAAAATGGGGTGGGCTATATCCTTGGGGCGTGGGGCTGGCGAACTTCATCGGCCGGACTCCGAATGGGCCGAGACTTTGCCCACCCCCTCCCCAAGACAAAAATAGGCCGCGGGCACAGCCGCGCCCAAAAAAGAGCAGCCGAACCCCTTGGCGCCTAGTTCGTCGTTGCGGAAAAATGCCCAAAAAAGGGGTGTGCTATAGCCTTTGGGCGTTGGGCCGGCAAAGTTCCTCCGCCTTCCTCGGAATGGGCCAAGTCTTTGCCCACACCCTCGCCGCGCCAAAAATAGGCCGCGGGCACAGCCGTGCCCAAAAAAGAGCAGTCGAACCCCTTGGCGCCAAGTTCGTCCTCCGGAAAAATGCCCACAAAAGGGGTGGGCTATATCCTTGGGGCGTGGGGCTGGCGAACTTCATCGGCCGGACTCCGAATGGGCCGAGACTTTGCCCACCCCCTCCCCAAGACAAAAATAGGTCGCGGGCACAGCCGCGCCCAAAAAAGAGCAGCCGAACCCCTTGGCGCCTAGTTCGTCGTTGCGGAAAAATGCCCAAAAAAGGGGTGTGCTATAGCCTTTGGGCGTTGGGCCGGCAAAGTTCCTCCGCCTTCCTCGGAATGGGCCAAGTCTTTGCCCACACCCTCGCCGCGCCAAAAATAGGCCGCGGGCACAGCCGTGCCCAAAAAAGAGCAGTCGAACCCCTTGGCGCCAAGTTCGTCCTGAGGAAAAATGCCCAAAAAAGGGGTGGGCTATATCCTTGGGGCGTGGGGCTGGCGAACTTCATCCGCCGGACTCGAAATGGGCCGAGACATTACCCACCCCCTCCCCACGACAAAAATAGGCCGCGGGCACAGCCGCTCCCAAAAAAGAGCAGCCGAACCCCTTGGCACCAAGTTCGTCCTGCGGAAAAATGCCCAAAAAAGGGGTGTGCTATAGCCTTTTGGCGTGGGGCGGGCGAACTTCGTCCGCCGGACTCGGAAAGGGCCGAGACTTGGCCCACCCCCTCCCCTCGCCAATAATAGGCGGCGGGCGCAGCCGCGCCCAAAAAAGAGCAGTCGAACCCCTTGGCGCCAAGTTCGTCCTGCAGAAAAATGCCCAAAAAAGGGGTGGGCTATAGCCTTTGGGCGTGGGGCGGGCGAACTTCGTCCGCCGGACTCGGAACGGGCCGAGACTTGGCCCACCCCCTCCCCGCGCCAATAATAGGCGCGGGCACAGCCGCTCCCATAAAAGAGCAGTCGAACCCCTTGGCGCCAAGTTCGTCCTGCGGAAAAATGCCCAAAAAAGGGGTGCGCTATAGCCTCTGGGCGTGGGGCCGGCGAACATCGTCCGCCCTCCTCGGAATGGGCTGAGACTTTGCCCACCCCCTCCCCGTGACAAAAATTGGCCGCGGGCACAGCCGCGCCCAAAAAAGAGCAGCCGAACCCCTTGGCGACAAGTTCGTCCTGCGGAAAAATGCCCAAAGAAGGGGTGTGCTATAGCCTTTGGGCGTGGGGCCGGCAAAGTTCCTCCGCCTTCCTCGGAATGGGCCGAGACTTTGCCCACCCCCTCCCAGTGCCAAAAATAGGCCGTGGGCACAGCCGCGCCCAAAAAAGAGCAGTCGAATCGTTTAGCACCAACTTCGTCCTGCGGAAAAATGCCCACAAAAGGGGTGTACTATCGCGTTGGGGCGTTGGGCTGCCGATGTTCGTCCGCCGGACTCGGAATGGGCCGACACTTTGCCCACCCCCCTCCCCGCGGAACAAATAGGCCGCGGGCACAGCCGCGCCCAAAAAAGAGCAGCCGAACCCCTTGGCGCCTAGTTCGTCGTTGCGCAAAAATGCCCAAAAAAGGGGTGTGCTATAGCCTTTGGGCGTTGGGCCGGCAAAGTTCCTCCGCCTTCCTCGGAATGGGCCAAGTCTTTGCCCACACCCTCGCCGCGCCAAAAATAGGCCGCGGGCACAGCCGTGCCCAAAAAAGAGCAGTTGAACCCCTTGGCGCCAAGTTCGTCCTGAGGAAAAATGCCCAAAAAAGGGGTGGGCGATATCCTTGGGGCGTGGGGCTGGCGAACTTCATCCGCCGGACTCGAAATGGGCCGAGACATTACCCACCCCCTCCCCACGACAAAAATAGGCCGCGGGCACAGCCGCTCCCAAAAAAGAGCCGCCGAACCCCTTGGCACCAAGTTCGTCCTGCGGAAAAATGCCCAAAAAAGGGGTGTGCTATAGCCTTTTGGCGTGGGGCGGGCGAACTTCGTCCGCCGGACTCGGAAAGGGCCGAGACTTGGCCCACCCCCTCCCCGCGCCAATAATAGGCGGCGGGCGCAGCCGCGCCCAAAAAAGAGCAGTCGAACCCCTTGGCGCCAAGTTCGTCCTGCAGAAAAATGCCCAAAAAAGGGTTGGGCTATAGCCTTTGGGCGTGGGGCGGGCGAACTTCGTCCGCCGGACTCGGAACGGGCCGAGACTTGGCCCACCCCCCTCCCCGCGCCAATAATAGGTGCGGGCACAGCCGCTCCCATAAAAGAGCAGTCGAACCCCTTGGCGCCAAGTTCGTCCTGCGGAAAAATGCCCAAAAAAGGGGTGCGCTATAGCCTCTGGGCGTGGGGCCGGCGAACATCGTCCGCCCTCCTCGGAATGGGCCGAGACTTTGCCCACCCCCTCCCCGTGACAAAAATTGGCAGCGGGCACAGCCGCGCCCAAAAAAAAGCAGCCGAACCCCTTGGCGCCAAGTTCGTCCTGCGGAAAAATGCCCAAAAAGGGGGTGGGCTATAGGCTTCGGGCGTGGGTTCGTCGGCCTTCCTCGGAATGGGCCAAGACTTTGGCCACCCACACACCGCGACAAATATAGGCCGTGGGTACAGCCGCGCCCAAAAAAGAGCAGCCGAACCCCGTGGCGCCGAGTTCGTCCTGCGGCAAAATGCCCAACAAAGGGGTGTGCTATAGCCTTTGGGCGTGGGGCCGGCAAAGTTCATCCGCCTTGCTCGGACTGGGCCGAGACTTTGCCTACCCCCCTCCCCACACCAAAAATAGGCCGCGGGCACAGCCGCGCCCAAAAAAGAATAGCCGAACCCCCTGGCGCCAAGTTCGTCCTGCGGCAAAATGCTCAAAAAAGGGGTGTGCTATAGCCTTTGGGCGTGGGGCCGGCAAAGTTCATCCGCATTGCTCAGAATGGGCCGAGACTTTGCCCACCCCCTCCCCGCACCAAAAATAGGCCGCAGGCACAGCCGCACCCGAAAAAGAGCAGCCGAACCCCTTGGCGCCAAGTTCGTCCTGCGGAAAAATGCCCAAAAAAGGGGTGGGCTATAGCCTTGGGGCGTGGGGCGGGCGATCTTCGTCCGCTGGACTCGGAATGGGCCGAGATGTTGCCCACCCCCGCTGCCCGTGACAAAAATAGGCCACGGGCACCGCCGCACCCAAAAAAGAGCAGCCGAACCCGTTGGCGCCAAGTTTGTCCTGCGGAAAAATGCCCAAAAAAGGGGTGTGCTATAGCATTTGGGCGTGGGGCCGGCGAACTTCGTCCGCCTTCCTCGGAGTGGGCCGCGACTTTGGCCACCCCCCTCCCCGCAACAAAAATAGGCCGCGGGCACAGCCGCGCCCAAAAAAGAGCAGCCGAACCCCTTGGCGCCAAGTTCGTCCTGCGGAAAAATGCCCAAAAAATGGGTGGGCTATAGCCTTGGGGCGTTGGGCTGTCGAACTTCGTCCGCCGATTTCGGAATGGGCCGAGACTTTGGCCACCCCCTCCCCATGACAAAAATAGGCCGCGGGCACAGCCGCGCCCAAAAAAGGGCAGCCGAACCCCTTGGGACCAAGTTCGTCCTGCGGAAAATTGCCCAAAAAAGGGGTGTGCTATAGCCTTTGGGCGTGGGGCCGGCGAACTTCGTCCGCCTTCCTCGGAATGGGCCGAGACTTTGGCCACCCCCTCCCCGCGACAAAAATAGGCCGCGGGCACAGCCACCCCCAAAAAAGAGCAGCCGAACCCCTTGGCGCCAAGTTCGTCCTGCGGCACAATGCCCAAAAAGGGGGGGGGGGCTATAGCCTTGGGGCGTGGAGCCGGCGCACTTCCTTCGCCTTCCTCGGAATGGGCCGAGACTTTGGCCACCCACTCCCCATGACAAAAATAGGCCACTGGCACAGCCGCGCCCAAAAAAGAGCAGCCAAACCTCTTGGAGCCAAATTCGTCTTGCGGAAAAATGCCCAAAAAAGGGGTGGGCTATAGCCTTTGGGCGTGGGGCCGGCAAAGTCCATCCGCCTTCCTCGGAATGGGCCGAGACTTTGCCCAGCCCCTCCCCGTGCCAAAAATAGGCCGCGGGCACAGCCTCGCCCAAAAAAGAACAGCCGAACCCCTTGGCGCCAAGTTCGTCCTGCGGCAAAATGCCCAAAAAAGGGGTGTGCTATAGCCATTGGGCGTGGGGCCGGCAAAGTTCGTCCCCCCTCCTCGGAATGGGCCGAGACTTTGCCCACCCCCTCCCCGCGACAAAAATGGGCCGCGGGCACAGCCTCGCTCAAAAAAGAGCAGCCGAACCCCTTGGCGCCAAGTTCGTCCTGCGGCACAATGCCCAAAAAAGGGGGGTGCTATAGCCTTTGGGCGTGGGGCCGGCGAACTTCGTCCGCCTTCCTCGGAATGGGCCGAGACTTTGGCCACCCCCTCCCCGTGACAAAAGTAGGCAGCGGGCACAGCCGCGCCCAAAAAAGAATAGCCGAACCCCCTGGCGCCAAGTTCGTCCTGCGGCAAAATGCTCAAAAAAGGGGTGTGCTATAGCCTTTGGGCGTGGGGCCGGCAAAGTTCATCCGCATTGCTCAGAATGGGCCGAGACTTTGCCCACCCCCTCCCCGCACCAAAAATAGGCCGTAGGCACAGCCGCGCCCGAAAAAGAGCAGCCGAACCCCTTGGCGCCAAGTTCGTCCTGCGGAAAAATGCCCAAAAAAGGGGTGGGCTATAGCCTTGGGGCGTGGGGCGGGCGATCTTCGTCCGCTGGACTCGGAATGGGCCGAGACATTGCCCACCCCCTCCCCGTGACAAAAATAGGCCACGGGCCCCGCCGCGCGCAAAAAAGAGCAGCCGAACCCGTTGGCGCCAAGTTCGTCCTGCGGAAAAATACCCAAAAAAGGGGTGTGGTATAGCCTTTGGGCGTAGGGCCGGCGAACTTCGTCCGCCTTCCTCGGAATGGGCCGAGACTTTGGCCACCCGCTCCCCATGACAAAAATAGGCCACTGGCACAGCCGCGTCCAAAAAAGAGCAGCCAAACCTCTTGGAGCCAAATTCGTCTTGCGGAAAAATGCCCAAAAAAGGGGTGGGCTATAGCCTTTGGGCGTGGGGGCCGGCAAAGTCCATCCGCCTTCCTCGGAATGGGCCGAGACTTTGCCCAGCCCCTCCCCGCGCCAAAAATAGGCCGCGGGCACAGCCTCGCCCAAAAAAAGAGCAGCCGAACCCCTTGGCGCCAAGTTCGTCCTGCGGCAAAATGCCCAGAAAATGGGTGTGCTATAGCCATTGGGCGTGGGGCCAGCAAAGTTCGTCCCCCCCTCCTCGGAATGGGCCGAGACTTTGCCCACCCCCTCCCCGTGACAAAAATAGGCCGCGGGCACAGCCTCGCTCAAAAAAGAGCAGCCGAACCCCTTGGCGCCAAGTTCGTCCTGCGGCAAAATGCCCAAAAAAGGGGGGTGCTATAGCCTTTGGGCGTGGGGCCGGCGAACTTCGTCCGCCTTCCTCGGAATGGGCCGAGACTTTGGCCACCCCCTCCCCGTGACAAAAGTAGGCAGCGGGCACAGCCACGCCCAAAAAAGAGCAGCCGAAACCCTTGGCGCCAAGTTCGTCCTGCGGCAAAATGCCCAAAAAGGGGGTGGGCTATGGCCTTGGGGCGTGGAACCGGCGCACTTCCTTCGCCTTCCTCGGAATGGGCCGAGACTTTGGCCACCCCCTACCCGCGACAAAAGTAGGCCGCGGGCACAGCCGCGCCCAAAAAAGAGCAGCCGACCCACTTGGCGCCAAGTTCGTCCTGCGGAAAAATGCCCAAAAGGGGTGTGCTATAGCCTTTGGGCGTGGGGCCAGCGCACTTCGTCTGCCTTCCTCGGAATGGGCCGAGACTTTGTCCACCCCTACCCCGTGACAAAAATAGGCCGCGGACACAGCCGCGCCCAAAAAAGAGCAGCCGAACCCCTTGGTGGCAAGTTCGTCTGGCGGAAAAATGCCCAAAGAAGGGGTGGGCTATAGCCTCTGGGCGTTGGGCCGGCGAACTTTGTCTGCCTTCCTCGGAATTGGCCGAGACATTGTCCACCCCCACCCCGTGACAAAAATAGGCCGCGGACACAGCCGCACCCAAAAAAGGGCAGCCGAACCCCTTGGCGGCAAGTTCGTCTGGCGGAAAAATGCCCAAAAAAGGGGTGGGCTATAGCCTTGGGGCGTGGGGCGGGCGAACTTTGTCCGCCGGACTCGGAATGGGCCGAGACTTTTCCCACCCCCTCCCCGTGACAAAAATAGGCCGCGGGCACAGCCACACCCAAAAAAGAGCAGCCGAACCCCTTGGCGCCAAGTTCGTCCTGCGGCAAAATGCCCAAAAAAGGGGTGTGCTATAGCCTTTGGGCGTGGGGACGGCAAAGTTCATCCGCCTTCCTCGGAATGGGTCAAGACTTTGCCCACCCCCTCCCCGCACCAAAAATAGGCCGCGGGCATAGCCGCACCCAAAAAAGAGCATCCGAAACCCCTTGGCGCCAAGTTCGTCCTGCGCAAAAAATGCCCCAAAGGGGGGTTGGCTATAGGGCCCTTGGGGCGTGGGGCTGGCTAACTTCGTCCGCCTGACTCGGAATGGGCCGAGACTTTTCCTACCCTCTCCCCACGACAAAAATAGGCCGCGGACACAGCCGTGACCAAAAAAGAGCAGCCGAACCCCTCGGCGCCAAGTTCCTCCGGGGGAAAAATGACCAAAAAAGGGTGTGCTATAGCCTTGGGGCGTGGGGCTGGCGAACTTCGTCCGCCTGACTCGGAATGGGCCGAGACTTCCCCCCCTCCCTGCGACAAAAATAGGCAGCGGGCACAGCTGCACCCAAAAAAGAGCAGCCGAACCCCTTGGTGCCAAGTTCGTCCTGGGGAAAAATGACCAAAAAAGGGGTGTGCTATAGCCTTGGGTCGTGGGGCTGGCGAACTTCGTCCGCCGGACTCGGAATGGGCCGAGACTTTGGCCACCCCCTCCCCGCGACAAAAATAAGCCGCGGGCACAGCCGCGCCAAAAAAAGAACAGCCGAACCCCTTGGCGCCAAGTTCGTCCTGCGGAAAAATGCCCAAAAAAGAGGTGGGCTATAGCCTTGGGGCTTGGGGCTGGCGAACTTTGTCCGCCGGACTCCGAATGGACCGAGACTTTGCCCACCCCCTCCCCGCGACAAAAATAGGCCGCGGGCACAGCCACGCCCAAAAAAGAGCAGCCGAACCACTTGGCGCCAAGTTCGTCCTGCGGAAAAATGCCCAAAAGGGGTGTGCTATAGCCTTTGGGCGTGGGGGCCGGCGCACTTCGTCTGCCTTCCTCGGAATGGGCCGAGACTTTGTCCACCCCCACCCCATGACAAAAATAGGCCGTGGACACAGCCGCGCCCAAAAAAGAGCAGGCGAACCCCTCTGCGCCAAGTTCGTCCTGCGGACAAATGCCCAAAAAAGGGGTGTGCTATAGCCTTTGGGCGTGGGGGCCGGCAAACTTCGTCCGCCTTCCTCAGAATGGGCCGAGACTTTGGCCACCCCCTCCCCGCAACAAAAATTGGCGCGGGCATAGCCGCACCAAAAAAGGAGCAGCCGAACCCCTTGGCGCCAAGTTCGTCCTGCGGCTAAATGCCCAAAAAAGGGGTGTGCTATAGCCTTTAGGCGTCGGGCTGGCGAACTTCGTCCGCCGTACTCGGAATGGGCCGAGACTTTGCCCACCCCCTCCCCGCGACAAAAATAGGCCGCGGGCACAGCCGCACCCAAAAAAAGAGCAGCCGAACCCCTTGGCACCAAGTTCGTCCTGCGGAAAAATGCCCAAAAAAGGGGTGTGCTCTATCCTTCGGACGTGGGGCCGGCGAACTTCGTTTGCCTTCCTCGGAATGGGGCGAGACCTTGGCCACCCCTTCCCCGCAACAATAATAGGCCGCGGACACAGCCGCGCCCAAAAAAGAGCAGCCGAACCCCTTGGCGCCAAGTTCGTCCTGCGGCAATATGCCCAAAAAATGGGTGTGCTATAGCTTTTGGGCGCGGGGCCGGTAAAGTTCATCCCCCTTCCTCGGAATGGGCCGAGACTTTTCCCACCCCCTCCCCTTGCAAAAACTAGGTCGCGGGCACAGCCGCGCCCAAAAAAGTGCAGCCGAACCCCTTGGCAACAAGTTCGTCCTGCGGAAAAATGCCCAAAAAAGGGGTGTGCTATATCCTTTGGACGTGGGGCCGGCGAACTTCGTTTGCCTTCCTCGGAATGGGGCGAGACCTTGGCCAGCCCTTCCCCGCGACAAAAATAGGCCGCGGACACAGCCGCGCCCAAAAAAGAGCAGCCGAACCCCTTGGCGCCAAGTTCGTCCTGCGGCAATATGCCCAAAAAATGGGTGTGCTATAGCCTTTCGGCGCGGGGCCGGTTAAGTTCATCCCCCTTCCTCGGAATGGGCCGAGACTTTGCCCACCCCCTCCCCGTGCAAAAACTAGGTCGTGGGCACAGCCGCACCAAAAAAAGAGCAGCCGAGCCCCTTGGCGCCAAGTTCGTCCTGCGGAAAACTGACCAAAAAAGGGGTGTGCTATAGCATCTGGGCGTGGGGCTGGCGCACTTTGTCCACCTTCCTCGGAATGGGCCGAGACTTTGGCCACCCCCTCCCTGTGACAAAAATAGGCCGCGGACACAGCCGCGCCCAAAAAAGAGCAGCCGAACCCCTTGGCGCCAAGTTCGTCCTGCGGTAAAATGCCCAAAAAATGGGTGTGCTATAGCCTTTGGGCGTGGGGCCGGCAAAGTTCATCACCCTTCCTCGGAATAAGCCGAGACTTTGCCCACCCCCTCCCCGTGCAAAAAATAGGTCGCGGGCACAGCCGCACCCAAAAAAGAGCAGCCGAACCCCTTGGCGCCAAGTTCGTCCTGCGGAAAAATGCCCAAAAAAGGGGTGTGCCAAAGCGTTTGGGCGTGGGGCCGGTGCACTTCGTCGGAATGGGCAGAGACTTTGGCCACCCCCCTCCCCGCGACAAAAATAGGCCGCGGCCACAGCCGCGCCAAAAAAAGAACAGCCGAACCCCTTGGCGCCAAGTTCGTCCTGCGAAAAAATGCCCAAAAAAGGGGTGTGCTATAGCCTTTGGGCGTGGGGCCGGCGAACTTCGTCCGCCTTCCTCGGAATGGGCTGAGACATTGGCCACCCCCTCCCCGTGATAAAAATAGGCCACGGGGACAGTCGCGCCCAAAAAAGAGCAGCCGAACACCTTGGCGCCAAGTTCGTCCAGCGGAAAATTGCCTAAAAAAGGGGTGTGCTATAGCCTTTGGGCGTGGGGCCGGCAAAGTTCATCCGCCTTTCTCGGATTGGGCCTAGACTTTGGCCAACACCTCCCCGCGCCAAAAATAGGCTGCGGGCACAGCCGCGCCCAAAAAATAGCAGCCGAACCCCTTGGCACCATGTTCGTCCTGCAGAAAAATGCCCAAAAAGGGGGTGGGCTATAGCCTTGGGGCATGGGGCTGGTGAACCCTCCACGCGACAAAAATAGGCCGCGGGTACAGCCGTAGCCAAAAAAGAGCAGCCGAACCCCTTGGCGCCAAGTTCGTCCTGCGGAAAAATGCCCAAAAAAGGGGTGGGCTATAGCCTTGGGGCGTGAGGATGGCGAACTTCGTCCGCTGGACTCGGAATGGGCCGAGACTTTGCCCGCCCCCCTCCCCGCGACAACAATAGGCCCCGGACACAACCGCGCCCAAAAAAGAGCAGCCGAACCCCTTGGCGCCAAGTTCGTCCCGTGGAAAAATGCCCAAAAATGGGGTTGGCTATAGCCTTGGGGCGTGGGGCAGGCGAACTTCGTCCGCCGGACTCGGAACGCGCCGAGACTTTGCCCGCCCCCTCCCCACGACAAAAATAGGCCGCGGGCACAGCCGCGCCAAAAAAAGAGCAGCTGAACCCCTTGGCGCCAGGTTCGTCCTCCGGAAAAATGCCCAAAAAGTGGGTGGGCTATAGCCTTGGGGCGTGGGGCTGGCGAACTTCGTCCGCCTTCCTCGGAATGGGCCGAGACTTTGTCCACCCCTTCCCCGCGAAAAAATCAAGGCCACGGCCACAGCCGCGCCCAAAAAAGAGCAGCCAGAACCCCTTGCGCCAAGTTCATCCTGCAGAAAAATGCCCAAAAAAGGGGTGTGCTATAGCCGTTGGGCGTGGGGCCGGCAAAAATCATCCGCCTTCCTCGGATTGGGCCGAGCCTTCGGCCACCCCCACCCCGCACCAAAAATAGGCCGCGGGCAAACCCTCGCCCAAAAAAGAGCAGCCGAACCCCTTGGCGCCAAGTTCGTCCTGCGGAAAAATGCCCAAAAAAGGGGTGGGCTATAGCCTTGGGGCGTGGGGCTCGCGAACTTCGTCCGACGGACTTGGAATGTGCCGAGACTTTGCCCAACCCCTTCCCGTGCCAAAAATAGGCCGCGGGGCACAGACGCACCCAAAAAAGAGCAGCCGAACCCCTTGGCGCCAAGTTCGTCCTGCGGAAAAATGCCCAAAAAGGAGGTGGGCTATAGCCTTGGGGCGTGGGGCCGGCGAACTTCGTCCGCCTTCCTCGGAATGGGCCGAGACTTTGGCCACCCCCTCCCCCGCACCAAAAATAGGCCGCGCCCAAAGCCGCGCCCAAAAAAGAGCAGACGAACCCCTTGGCGCCAAATTCGTCCTGCGGAAAAATGCCCAAAAGGGGGGTGGACTATAGCGTTGGGGCGTGGGGCTAGCGAACTTCGTTCGCCAGACTCGGAATCGGCCGAGGCATTGCCCACCCCCTCCCCGCGACAAAAATAGGCCACGGGCACAGACGCGACCAAAAACGAGCAGCCGAACCCCTTGGCGCCAAGTTCGTCCTGTGGAAAAATGGCCAAAAAAGGGGTGGGCTATAGCCTTGGGGCGTGGGGCTGGCGAACATCGTCCGCCGGACTCGGAATGGGCCGAGACTTTTCCCACCCCCTCCCCGCGCAAAAAATAGGCCGCGGGCACAGCCGCGCACAAAAAAGAGCAGCCGAACCCCTTGGCGCCAAGTTCGTCCTGCGGAAAAATGCCCAAAAAAGGGGTGCGCCATAGCATTTGGGCGTGGGGCCGGCGCACTTCGTCGGAATGGGCAGAGACTTTCGTCACCCCCCCTCCCCGCGACAAAAATAGGCCACGGGCACCGCCGCACCCAAAAAAGAGCAGCCGAACCCGTTGGCGCCAAGTTCGTCCTGCGGAAAAATACCCAAAAAAGGGGTGTGGTATAGCCTTTGGGCGTAGGGCCGGCGAACTTCGTCCGCCTTCCTCGGAATGGGCCGAGACTTTGGCCACCCGCTCCCCATGACAAAAATAGGCCACTGGCACAGCCGCGTCCAAAAAAGAGCAGCCAAACCTCTTGGAGCCAAATTCGTCTTGCGGAAAAATGCCCAAAAAAGGGGTGGGCTATAGCCTTTGGGCGTGGGGGCCGGCAAAGTCCATCCGCCATCCTCGGAATGGGCTGAGACTTTGCCCAGCCCCTCCCCGCGCCAAAAATAGGCCGCGGGCACAGCCTCGCCCAAAAAAGAGCAGCCGAACCCCTTGGCGCCAAGTTCGTCCTGCGGCAAAATGCCCAGAAAATGGGTGTGCTATAGCCATTGGGCGTGGGGCCAGCAAAGTTCGTCCCCCCCTCCTCGGAATGGGCCGAGACTTTGGCCACCCCCTCCCCGTGACAAAAATAGGCCGCGGGCACAGCCTCGCTCAAAAAAGAGCAGCCGAACCCCTTGGCGCCAAGTTCGTCCTGCGGCAAAATGCCCAAAAAAGGGGGGTGCTATAGCCTTTGGGCGTGGGGCCGGCGAACTTCTTCCGCCTTCCTCGGAATGGGCCGAGACTTTGGCCACCCCCCTCCCTGTGACAAAAGTAGGCAGCGGGCACAGCCACGCCCAAAAAAGAGCAGCCGAACCCCTTGGCGCCAAGTTCGTCCTGCGGCAAAATGCCCAAAAAGG
This sequence comes from Citrus glauca, assembly GCA_029633175.1. Classification (NCBI taxonomy): domain Eukaryota; kingdom Viridiplantae; phylum Streptophyta; class Magnoliopsida; order Sapindales; family Rutaceae; genus Citrus; species Citrus glauca. Next base: position 190,856 of record JAQOOD010000045.1, on the reverse strand, counting down.
GGGTGGGCTATGGCCTTGGGGCGTGGAGCCGGCGCATTTCCTTCGCCTTCCTCGGAATGGGCCGAGACTTTGGCCACCCCCTACCCGCGACAAAAGTAGGCCGCGGGCACAGCCGCGCCCAAAAAAGAGCAGCCGACCCACTTGGCGCCAAGTTCGTCCTGCGGAAAAATGCCCAAAAGGGGTGTGCTATAGCCTTTGGGCGTGGGGCCAGCGCACTTCGTCTGCCTTCCTCGGAATGGGCCGAGACTTTGTCCACTCCCACCCCGTGACAAAAATAGGCCGCGGACACAGCCGCGCCCAAAAAAGAGCAGCCGAACCCCTTGGTGGCAAGTTCGTCTGGCGGAAAAATGCCCAAAGAAGGGGTGGGCTATAGCCTCTGGGCGTTGGGCCGGCGAACTTTGTCTGCCTTCCTCGGAATTGGCCGAGACATTGTCCACCCCCACCCCGTGACAAAAATAGGCCGCGGACACAGCCGCACCCAAAAAAGGGCAGCCGAACCCCTTGGCGGCAAGTTCGTCTGGCGGAAAAATGCCCAAAAAAGGGGTGGGCTATAGCCTTGGGGCGTGGGGCGGGCGAACTTTGTCCGCCGGACTCGGAATGGGCCGAGACTTTTCCCACCCCCTCCCCATGACAAAAATAGGCCGCGGGCACAGCCACACCCAAAAAAGAGCAGCCGAACCCCTTGGCGCCAAGTTCGTCCTGCGGCAAAATGCCCAAAAAAGGGGTGTGCTATAGCCATTGGGCGTGGGGCCGGCAAAGTTCGTCCCCCCCTCCTCGGAATGGGCCGAGACTTTGCCCACCCCCTCCCCGCGACAAAAATGGGCCGCGGGCACAGCCTCGCTCAAAAAAGAGCAGCCGAACCCCTTGGCGCCAAGTTCGTCCTGCGGCACAATGCCCAAAAAAGGGGGGTGCTATAGCCTTTGGGCGTGGGGCCGGCGAACTTCGTCCGCCTTCCTCGGAATGGGCCGAGACTTTGGCCACCCCCTCCCCGTGACAAAAGTAGGCAGCGGGCACAGCCGCGCCCAAAAAAGAATAGCCGAACCCCCTGGTGCCAAGTTCGTCCTGCGGCAAAATGCTCAAAAAAGGGGTGTGCTATAGCCTTTGGGCGTGGGGCCGGCAAAGTTCATCCGCATTGCTCAGAATGGGCCGAGACTTTGCCCACCCCCTCCCCGCACCAAAAATAGGCCGCAGGCACAGCCGCGCCCGAAAAAGAGCAGCCGAACCCCTTCGCGCCAAGTTCGTCCTGCGGAAAAATGCCCAAAAAAGGGGTGGGCTATAGCCTTGGGGCGTGGGGCTCGCGAACTTCGTCCGACGGACTTGGAATGTGCCGAGACTTTGCCCAACCCCTTCCCGTGCCAAAAATATGCCGCGGGGCACAGACGCACCCAAAAAAGAGCAGCCGAACCCCTTGGCGCCAAGTTCGTCCTGCGGAAAAATGCCCAAAAAGGGGGTGGGCTATAGCCTTGGGGCGTGGGGCAGGCGAAATACGTCCGCCGGACTCGGAATGGGCCGAGACATTGACGACCCCCTCCCCGCGAGAAAAATAGGCCACGGGCACAGCCGCGCCCAATAAAGAGCAGCCGAACCCCTTGGCGCCAAGTTCGTCCTGCGGAAAAATGCCCAAAAATGGGCTGGGCTATAGCCTTGGGGCGTGGGGCAGGCGAACTACGTCCGCCAGACTCGGCATGGGCCGAGACATTGACCACCCTCTCCCCGCGACAAAAATAGGCTGCAGGCGCAGCCGCGCCTGAAAAAGAGCAAACGAACCCCTTGGCGCCAAATTCGTCCTGCGGAAAAATGCTCAAAAAGGGGGTGGGCTATAGCGTTGGGGCGTGGGGCTGGCGAACTTCGTCCGCCAGACTCGGAATGGGCCGAGGCGTTGCCCACCCCCTCCCCGCGACAAAAATAGGCCACGGAAAATTGAGCAGTCGAACCCCTTGGCGCCAAGTTCGTCCTGCGGAAAAATGCCCAAAAAAAGGGTTGGCTATAGCCTTTGGGCGTGGGGCTGGCGCACTTCGTCCGCCCGACTCGGAATGTGCCGAGAGTTTGCCCACCCCCTCCCCACGACAAAAATAGACCGCGGCCACAGCCGCGTCCAAAAAAGAGCAGCCGAACCCCTTGGCGCCAAGTTCGTCCTGGGGGAAAATGCCCAAAAAAGGGGTGGGCTATAGCCTTGGGGCGTGGGGCAGGCGAACATCGTCCGCCGGACTTGGAATGGGCCGAGACTTTTCCCACCCCCTCCCCGCGCAAAAAATAGGCTGCGGGCACAGCCGCGCACAAAAAAGAGCAACCGAACCCCTTGGCACCAAGTTCGTCCTGCGGGAAAATGCCCAAAAAGGGGGTGGGCTATAGCCTTGGGGCGTGGGGCTGGCGAACTTCTTCCGCCGGACTTGAAATGTGCCGAGACTTTGCCCACCCCCTCCCCGCAACAAAAATAGGCCACGGGCAAAGCCGCGCCCAAAAAAGGGCAGCCGAACCCCTTGGCGCAAAGTTCGTCCTGCGGAAAAATGCCCAAAAAAGGGGTGGGCAATAGCCCTGGGGCGTGGGGGGGCGCACTTCGTCCGCCGGACTCGGAATGGGCCGAGACTTTTCCCACCCCCTCCCTACGCCAAAAATAGGCCGCGGGCACAGCCGCGTCCAAAAAAGAGCAGCCGAACCCCATGGCGGCATGTTCATCCTGCGGAAAAATGGCCAAAAAGGGGGTGGGTTATAGCGTTGTGGCGTGGGGCTGGCGAACTTCGTCCGCCAGACTCGGAATGTGCCGAGACGTTGTCCACCCCCTCCCCGCGACAAAAATAGGCAACGGGCACAGCCGCGCCCAAAAAAGAGCAGCCGAAACCCTTGGCGCCAAGTTCGTCCCGCGGAAAAATGCCTAAAAAAGGGGTGGGCTATAGCCTTGGGGCATGGGGATGGCGAACTTTGTCCGCCGGACTCGGAATGGGCCGAGACTTTGCCTACCCCCTCCCCGCGACAAAAATAGGCCGCGGGGACAGCCGCGCCCAAAAAAGAGCGGCCGAATCCATTGGCGCCAAGTTCGTCCTGCGCAAAAATGCCCAACAAAGGGGTGCGCTATAGCCCTTGGGCGTGGGGCCGGCAAAGTTCATCCACCTTCCTCGGAATGGGCCGAGACTTTAGGCACCTCCTCCCCGTGCCAAAATAGGCCGCGGGCATAGCCACGCCCAAAAAAGAGCAGCCGAACCCCTTGGAGCCAAGTTCGTCCTGCGCAAAAATGCCCAAAAAAGGAGTGCGCTATAGCCCTTGGGCGTGGGGCTGGCAAAGTTCATCCACCTTCCTCGGAATGGGCCGAGACTTTGGGCACCCCCTCCCCGCGCCAAAATAGGCCGCGAGCACAGCCACGCCCAAAAAAGAGCAGCCGAACCCCTTGGCGCCAAGTTCGTCCTGCGGAAAAATGCCCAAAAAAGGGGTGGGCTATAACCTTGGGGCGTCGGGCGGGCACACTTCGTCCGCCGGACACGGAATGGGCCGAGAATTTGACCACCCCCTCCCCGCGACAAAAGTCGGCTGCGGGCACAGCCGTGCCCAAAAAATAGCAGCCGAACCCCTTGGCGCCTAGTTTGTCCAGCGGAAAAATGTCTAAAAAAGAGGTGGGCTATAGCCTTGGCGCGTGGGGCAGGCGAACTTCGTCCACCGGACTCGGAATGGGCCTAGGCTTTGTCCACCCCCTCCCCACGACAAAAGTAGGCCGTGGGCACAGCCGCGCCCAAAAAAGAGCTGCCGACCCCCTTGGCACCAAGTTCGTCCTGCGGAAAAATGCCCAAAAAAGGGGTGGGCTATATAGCCTTGGGGCGTGGGGCCGGCGAACTTCATCCCCCGGACTCGGAATGGGCCGAGACTTTTCCCACTCCCTCCCCGCGCCAAAAATAGCCCGCGGCCACAGCCGCGCCTAAAAAAGAGCAGTCGAACCGCTTGGCGCCAAGTTCGTCCTGCGGAAAAATGCCCAAAAAAGGGGTGTACTATAGCCTTGGGACGTGGGGCTGCCGAAGTTCGTCCGCCGGACTCGGAATGGGGTGAGACTTTTCCCACCCCCTCCCCACGACAAAAATAGGCCGCGGGCACAGCCGCACCCAAAAAGAGCAGCCGAACCCCTTGGCGCCAAGTTCGACTTGCGCAAAAATGCCCAAAAAAGGGGTGGGCTATATAGCCTTGGGGCGTGGGGCAGGCGAACTTCGTCCCCTGGACTCGGAATGGGCCGAGACTTTTCTCACCCCCTCCCCTCGACAAAAATAGGTTGCGGGCACATCCGCACCCAAAAAGAGCAGCCGAACCCCTTGGCGCCAAGTTCGTCCTGCAGAAAAATGCCCAAAAAAGGGGTGTGCTATAGCCTTTGGGCGTGGGGCCGGCGCACTTCGTCCGCCTTCCTCGGAATGGGCCGAGAATTTGCCCACCCCCCCCCCCCCGCACTAAAAATAAGCTACGGGCACAGCCGCGCCCAAAAAAGAGCAGCCGAACCCCTTAGCGCCATGTTCGTCCTGTGGAAAAATGCCCAAAAAAGGGTGGGCTATAGCCTTGGGTCGTGCGGCTGGCGAATTTCGTCCGCCGGACTCGGAATGAGCCGAGAGTTTGCCCACCCCCTCCCTGCGCCAAAAATAGGCCGCGGGCACAGCCGTATCCAAAAAAGAGCAGCCGAACCCCTTGGCGCCAAGTTCGTCCTGCGGAAAAATGCCCAAAAAAGGGGTGGGCTATATAGCCTTGGGGCGTGGGGCAGGCGAACTTCATCCCCCGGACTCGGAATTGGCCGAGACTTTTCTCACCCCCTCCCCTCGACAAAAATAGGTTGCGGGCACATCCGCACCCAAAAAGAGCAGCCGAACCCCTTGGCGCCAAGTTCGTCCTGCGGAAAAATGCCCAAAAAAGGGGTGTGCTATAGCCTTTGGGCGTGGGGCCGGCGCACTTCATCCGCCTTCCTCGGAATGGGCCGAGAATTTGCCCACCCCCCCCCCCCCGGCACTAAAAATAAGCTACGGGCACAGCCGCGCCCAAAAAAGAGCAGCCGAACCCCTTAGCGCCATGTTCGTCCTGTGGAAAAATGCCCAAAAAAGGGTGGGCTATAGCCTTGGGTCGTGGGGCTGGCGAATTTCGTCCGCCGGACTCGGAATGAGCCGAGAGTTTGCCCACCCCCTCCCTGCGCCAAAAATAGGCCGCGGGCACAGCCGTATCCAAAACAGAGCAGCCGAACCCCTTGGCGCCAAGTTCGTCCTGCGGAAAAATGCCCAGAAAAGGGGTGGGCTATATAGCCTTGGGGCGTGGGGCAGGCGAACTTCGTCCCCCGGACTCGGAATTGGCCGAGACTTTTCCCACCCCCTCCCCTCGTCAAAAATAGGCCGCGGGCTCGGCCGCGTCCAAAAAAAAGCATCCGAACACCTTGGCGCCAAGTTCGTCCTGCAGAAAAATGCCCAAAAAAGGGGTGGGCTATAGCCTTGGGGGGTGGGGCTGGCGAACTTCGTCCGCCGGTCTCGGAATGGGGCGAGACTTTGCCCACCCCCTCGCTGCGCCAAAAATAGGCCGCGAGCAGAGCCGCACCCAAAAAAGAGCCGTTGACCCATTTGGCGCCAAGTTCGTGCTGCGAAAATATGCCCAAAAAAGGGGTGTGCTATAGCCTTGGGGCGTGGGGCTGCCGAAGTTCGTCCGCCGGACTCGGAATGGGCCGAGACTTTTCCCACCCCCTCGCCACGACAAAAATAGGCCGCGGGCACAGCGGCGCCCAAAAAATAGCAGCTGAAGCCCTAAGCGCCAAGTTCGTCCTGCGGAAAAATGCCCGAAAAAGGGGTGTACAATAGCCTTTGGGCGTGGGGCCGGCGCACTTCGTCCGCCTTCCTCGGAATGGGCCGAGACTTTGCCCACCCCCTCCCCGTGGCAAAAATAGGCCGCGGACATAGCCGCGCCCAAAAAAGAGCAGCCAAACCCCATAGCGCCAAGTTCGTCCTGCGGAAAAATGCCCAAAAAAGGGGTGTGCTATAGCCTTTGGGCATGGGGCCGGCAAAGTTTATCCGCCTTTCTCAGAATGGGCCAAGAATTTGCCCACACCCTCCCCGTGCCAAAAATAGCCCGCGGCCACAGCCGCGCCTAAAAAGAGCAGTCGAACTGCTTGGCGCCATGTTCGTCCTGCGGAAAAATGCCAAAAAAGGGGTGTACTATAGCCTTGGGCCGCGGGGCTGCCGAAGTTCGTCCGCCGGACTCGGAATGGGGCGAGACTTTTCCCACCCCCTCCCCACGACAAAAATAGGCCGCGGGCACAGCCGTATCCAAAAAAGAGCAGCCAAACCCCATGGCGCCAAGTTCGTCCTGCGGAAAAATGCCCAAAAAGGGGTGTGCTATAGCCTTTGGGCATCGGGCCGGCGCACTTCGTCCGCCTTCCTTGGAATGGGCCGAGACTTTGCCCACCCCATCCCCGCGACACAAATAGGCCGCGGGCACAGCCTCGCCCAAAAAAGAGCAGCCGAACCCCTTGGCGCCAAGTTCGTCCTGCGGAAAAATGCCCAAAAAAGGGGTGTGCTATAGCCTTTGGGCGTGGGGCCGGCGGACTTCGTCCGCCTTCCTCGGAATGGGCCGAGACTTTGCCCACCCCCTCCCCGCACTAAAAATAAGCTGCAGGCACAGCCGCGCCCAAAAAAGAGCAGCCGAACCCCTTGGCGCCACGTTCGTCCTGCGGAAAAATGCTCAAAAAGGGGGTGGGCTATAGCCTTGGGGCGTGGGGCGGGCGAACTTCGTCCGCCGGACTCGGAATGGGCCGAGACTTTTCCCACCCCCTCCCCACGACAACAATAGGCCGCGGGCACAACCGCGCCCAAAAAAGAGCAGCCGAACCCCTTGGCGCCATGTTCGTCCTGTGGAAAAATGCCCAAAAAAGGGTGGGCTATAGCCTTGAGTCGTGGGGCTGGCGAACTTCGTCCGCTGGACTCGGAATGGGCCGAGACTTTGCCCACCCCCTCCCCGCGACAAACATAGGCCGCGGGCACAGCCGCATCCAAAAAAGAGCTGCCGAACCCCTTGGCGCCAAGTTCGTCCTGCGGAAAAATGCCCAAAAAAGGGGTGTGCTATAGCCTTTGGGCGTGGGGCCGGCGAACTTCGTCCGCCTTCTTCGGAATGGGCCGAGACTTTTCCCACCCCCTCCCCGCGACAAAAATAAGCCGCGGGCACAGCCGCGCCGAAAAAAGAGCAGCCGAACCCCTTGGCGCCAAGTTCGACTTGCGGAAAAATGCCCAAAAAAGGGGTGGGCTATATAGCCTCGGGGCGTGGGGCAGGCGAACTTTGTCCCCCGGACTCGGAATGGGCCGAGACTTTTCCCACCCCCTCCCCACGACAACAATAGGCCGCGGGCACAACCGCGCCCAAAAAAGAGCAGCCGAACCCCTTGGCGCAATGTTCGTCCTGTGGAAAAATGCCCAAAAAAGGGTGGGCTATAGCCTTGAGTCGTGGGGCTGGCGAACTTCGTCCGCTGGACTCGGAATGGGCCGAGACTTTGCCCACCCCCTCCCCGCGACAAAAATAGGCCGCGGGCACAGCCGCATCCAAAAAAGAGCTGCCGAACCCCTTGGCGCCAAGTTCATCCTGCGGAAAAATGCCCAAAAAAGGGTTGTGCTATAGCCTTTGGGCGTGGGGCCGGCGAACTTCGTCCGCCTTCTTCGGAATGGGCCGAGACTTTGCCCACCCCCTCCCCGCGACAAAAATAAGCCGCGGGCACAGCCGCGCCCAAAAAAGAGCAGCCGAACCCCTTGGCGCCAAGTTTGACTTGCGGAAAAATGCCCAAAAAAGGGGTGGGCTATATAGCCTCGGGGCGTGGGGCAGGCGAACTTCGTCCCCCGGACTCGGAATGGGCCGAGACTTTTCCCACCCCCTCCCCTCGACAAAAATAGGCCGCGGGCTCGACCGAGCCCAAAAAAAATCATCCGAACACCTTGGCGCCAAGTTCGTCCTGCAGAAAAATGCCCAAAAAAGGGGTGGGCTATAGCCTTGGGGGGTGGGGCTGGCGAACATTGTCCGCCGGTCTCGGAATGGGGCGAGACTTTGCCCACCCCCTCGCCGTACCAAAAATAGGCCGCGGGCATAGCCGGACCCAATAAAGAGCAGTTGACCCCCTTGGCGCCAAGTTCGTACTGCGGGAAAATGCCCAAATCAGGGGTGTGCTATAGCCATTGGGCGTGGGGCCGGCAAAGTTCGTCCGCCGGGCTCGGAATGGGCCGAGACCTTTCCCACCCCCTCCCCGCGACAAAAATAGGCCGCGGGCACAGCCGCGCCCATAAAAGAGCAGCCAAACCCCTTGGCACCAAGTTCGTCCTGCGGAAAAATGCCCAAAAAAGTGGTGGGCTATAGCCTTGGGGCGTGGGCCTGGCGTACTTCGTACGCCGGACTCGGAATGGGCCGAGACTCTGCCCACCTCTTCCCCGTGACAAAAATAGGCCGCGGGCACAGCCGCGACGGAAAAAAGAGCAGCCGAACCCCTTGGTGCCAAGTTCGTCCTGCGGACAAATGGACAAAAAGGGGTGTGCTATAGCCTTGGGGCGTGGGGCGGCCGAAGTTCGTCCGCCGTACACCGAACGGGCCTGGACTTTTCCCACCCCCTCCCAACGATAAAAATAGTCCGCGGGCACAGCCGCGCCCAAAAAAGAGCAGCCGAACCCCTTGGCGCCAAGTTCGTCCTGCGGAAAAATCCCAAAAAAGGGGTGGGCTATAGCCTTGGGGCGTGGGCCGGGCGAACTTCGTCCGCCGGACTCGGAATGTGCCGAGACTTTGCCCACCCCCTCCCCGCAACAAAAATAGGCCGTGGGCACAGCCGCGCCCAAAAAAGAGTAGCCGAACCCCTTGGCGCCAAGTTCTTCCTGTGGAAAAATGCCCAAAAAAGGGGTGTGCTATAGCCTTGGGGCGTGGGGCTGCCGAAGTTCGTCCGCCGGACTCGGAATGGGCCGAGACTTTGGCCACCCCCCTCCCCGCACCAAAAATAGGCCGCCGGCACAGCCGCGCCCAAAAAAGAGCAGCCGAACCCCTTGGCGCCAAGTTCGTCCTGCGGAAAAATGCCCAAAAAAGGGGTGTGCTATAGCCTTTGGGCGTGGGGCCGGCGAACTTCGTCCGCCTTCCTCGGAATGGGCCGAGAATTTGCCCACCCCCCCCCCCCGCACTAAGAATAAGCTACGGGCACAGCCGCGCCCAAAAAAGAGCAGCCGAACCCCTTAGCGCCATGTTCGTCCTGCGGAAAAATGCCCAAAAAAGGGGTGTGCTATAGCCTTTGGCCGTGGGGCCGGCGCACTTCGTCCGCCTTCCTCGGAATGGGCCGAAAATTTGCCCACCCCCCCCCCCCCCCGCACTAAAAATAGGCTACGGGCACAGCCGCGCCCAAAAAAGAGCAGCCGAACCCCTTAGCGCCATGTTCGTCCTGTGGAAAAATGCCCAAAAAAGGGTGGGCTATAGCCTTGGGTCGTGGGGCTGGCGAACTTCGTCCGCCGGACTTGGAATGGGCCCAGACTTTGCCCACCCCCTCCCCGCGACAAAAATAGGCCGCGGGCACAGCTGCAACGAAAAAAGAACAGCCGAACCCCTTGGCGTCAAGTTCGTCCTGCAGAAAAATGCCTAAAAAAGGGGGTGGGCTATAGCCTTGGGGCGTGGGGCGAGCGAACTTCATCCGCCGGACTCGGAATGGGCCGAGACTTTCCCCACCCCGCGACAAAAATAGGCCGTGGGCACAGCCGCGCCCAAATAAGAGCAGCCAAACCCCTTGGCGCCAAGTTCGTCCTGCGGAGAAATGCCTAAAAAAGGGGTGGGCTGTAGCCTTGGGTCGTGGGGCTGGCGAACATCGTCCGCCGGCCTCGGAATGGGCCGAGACTTTCCGCACCCCCTCCCCATGACAAAAATAGGCCGCGGGCACAGCTGCGCCCAAAAAAGAGCTGTCAAACCCCTTGGCACATAGTTCGTCCTGCGGAAAAATGCCCAAAAAGGGGGTGGGCTATAGCCTTGGGGCGTGGGGCGGGCGAACTTCGTCCGCCGGACTCCGAATGGGCTGAGACTTTTCCCACCCCCTCCCGGCGACAAAAATAGGCCGCGGGCAGAGCCGCGCCCAAAAAAGAGCAGCCGAAACCCTTGGCGCCAAGTTCGTCCTGCGGAAAAATGGCCAAAAAGGGGGTGGGCTATAGCCACGGCGCGTCGGGCGGGCGAAGTTCGTCCGCCGGACTTGGAATGCGACGAGACTTTCCCCACCCCCTCCCCGCGACAAAAATAGGCCGCGGGCACAGCCGCACCGAAAAAAGAGCTACCAAACCCCGTGGCGCCAACTTCGTCCTGCGGAAAAATGCCCAAAAAAGGGGTGTGCTATAGCCTTGGGGCATGGGGCTGCCGAAGTTCGTCTGCCGGCCTCAGAACGGGCCGAGACTTTTCCCACCCCCCTCCCCGCCACAAAAAAAGCCCGCGGGCACAGCCGCGCCCAAAAAAGAGCAGCCGAACCCCTTGGCGCCAAGTTCGTCCTGCGGAAAAATACCCAAAAAAGAGGTGGGCTATAGCCTTGGGGCTTGGGGTTGGCGAACTTCTTCCGCCGGACTCGGAATGTGCCAAGACTTTGCCCACCCCCTCCCCGCAACAAAAATATGCCGCGGGCACAGCGGCGCCCAAAAAAGAGCAGCCGAACCCCTTGGCGCCAAGTTCGTCCTGCGGAAAAATGCCCAAAAAAGGGGTGTGCTATAGCCTTTGGCCGTGGGGCCGGCAAAGTTCATCCGCCATCCTCGGAAGGGGCCGATACTTTACCCACCCCCTCCCCGCACTAAAAATAAGCTGCGGGCACAGCCGTGCCCAAAAAAGAGCAGCTGAACCCCTTTGCGCGAAGCTCGTTCTGCAGAAAAATGCTCAAAAAGGGGGTGGGCTATAGCCTTGGGGCGTGGGGCGGGCGAACTTCGTCCGCCGGACTTGGAATGGGCCGAGACTTTTCCCACCCCCTCCCCATGACAAAAATAGGCCGCGGGCACAACCGCGCCCAAAAAAGAGCTGCCGAACCCCTTGGCGCCATGTTCGTCCTGTTGAAAAATACCCAAAAAAGGGTGGGGTATAGCCTTGGGGCGTGGGGCCGGCGAACTTCGTCCGCTGGACTCGAAATGGGCCGAGACTTTGTCCACCCCCTCCCCGCGACAAAAATTGGCTGCGGGCACAGCCGCTTCCAAAAAAGAGCAGCCGAACCCCATTGCGCCAAGTTCGTCCTGCGGAAAAATGCCCAAAAAAGGGGTGTGCTATAGCCTTGGGGCGTGGGGCTGCCGAAGTTCATACGCCAGACTCGGAATGGGCCGAGACTTTTCCCACCCCCTCCCGCGACAAAAATAGGCCGAGGGCACAGCCGCGTCCAAAAAAGAGCAGCCAAACCCCTTGGCGCCAACTTCGTCCTGCGGAATGCCCAAAAAAGGGGTGTCCTATAGCCTTTGCGCGTGGGGCCAGCGAACTTCGTCCGCCATCCCCGGAATAGGCCGCGGGTTCAGCCACGCCCAAAAAAGAGCGGCCGAACCCCTTGGCGCCATGTTCGTCCAGCGGAAAAATGCCCAAAAAAGCGGTGGGCTATAGCCTTGGGGCGTGGGGCTGGCAAACTACGTCCGCCGGACTTGGAATGGGCTGAGACTTTGCCCACCCCCTCCCCGTGACAAAAATAAGCCGTGGGATCAGCCGCGCCCAAAAAAGAGCAGCCGAACCCGTTGGCGCCAAGTTCGTCCTGCGGAAAAATGCCCAAAAAGGGGGTGGGCTATAGCCTTGGGGCGTGGGGCTGGCGCACTTCGTCCGCCGGACTCGGAATGGGCCGAGACTTTCCCCACCCCCTCCCCGTGACAAAAATAGGCTGCGGGTGCAGCCGTGCCCAAAAAAGAGCAGCCGAACCCCTTGGCGCCAAGTTCGTCCTGCGGAAAAATCCCAAAAAAGGGGTGGGCTATAGCCTTGGGGCGTGGGGCGGGCGAACTTCGTCCGCCGGACTCGGAATGTGCCGAGACTTTGCCCACCCCCTCCCCGCAACAAAAATAGGCCGTGGGCACAGCCGCGCCCAAAAAAGAGCAGCCGAACCCCTTGGCGCCAAGTTCTTCCTGTGGAAAAATGCCCAAAAAAGGGGTGTGCTATAGCCTTGGGGCGTGGGGCTGCCGAAGTTCGTCCGCCGGACTCGGAATGGGCCGAGACTTTGGCCACCCCCTCCCCGCACCAAAAATAGGCCGCCGGCACAGCCGCGCCCAAAAAAGAGCAGCCGAACCCCTTGGCGCCAAGTTCGTCCTGCGGAAAAATGCCCAAAAAAGGGGTGTGCTATAGCCTTTGGGCGTGGGGCCGGCGAACTTCGTCCGCCTTCCTCGGAATGGGCAGAGAATTTGCCCACCCCCCCCCCTCGCACTAAAAATAAGCTACGGGCACAGCCGCGCCCAAAAAAGAGCAGCCGAACCCCTTAGCGCCATGTTCGTCCTGCGGAAAAATGCGCAAAAAAGGGGTGTGCTATAGCCTTTGGGCGTGGGGCCGGCGCACTTCGTCCGCCTTCCTCGGAATGGGCCGAAAATTTGCCCACCCCCCCCTCGCACAAAAAATAGGCTACGGGCACAGCCGCGCCCAAAAAAGAGCAGCCGAACCCCTTAGCGCCATGTTCGTCCTGTGGAAAAATGCCCAAAAAAGGGTGGGCTATAGCCTTGGGTCGTGGGGCCGGCGAACTTCGTCCGCCGGACTCGGAATGAGCCGAGAGTTTGCCCACCCCCTCCCCAAGACAAAAATAGGCCGCGGGCACAGCCGCATCCAAAAAAGAGCAGCCAAACCCCTTGGCGCCAAGTTCGTCCTGCGGAAAAATGCCCAAAAAAGGGGTGTGCTATAGCCTTTGGGTGTGGGGCCGGCGAACCTCGTCCGCCTTCCTCGGAATGGGCCGAGACTTTGCCCACCCCCTCCCCGCACTAAAAATAAGCTGCGGGCACAGCCGCACCCAAAAAAGAGCCGCCGAACCCCTTGGCGCCATGTTCGTCCTGCGGAAAAATGCCCAAAAAAGGGGTCTGCTATAGCCTTTGGGCGTGGGGCCGGCGCACTTCGTCCGCCTTCCTCGGAATGGGCCGAGAATTTGCCCACCCCCCCCGCACTAAAAATAAGCTACGGGGACAGCCGCGCCCAAAAAAGAGCAGCCGAACCCCTTAGCGCCATGTTCGTCCTGTTGAAAAATGCCCAAAAAAGGGTGGGCTATAGCCTTGGGTCGTGGGGCTGGCGAACTTCGTCCGCCGGACTCGGAATGAGCCGAGAGTTTGCCCACCCCCTCCCCACGACAAAAATAGGCCGCGGGCACAGCCGCATCCAAAAAAGAGCAGCCGAACCCCTTGGTGCCAAGTTCGTCCTGCGGAAAAATGCCCAAAAAAGGGGTGTGCTATAGCCTTTGGGCGTGGGGCCGGCGCACTTCGTCCGCCTTCCTCGGAATGGACCGAGAATTTGCCCACCCCCCCCCCCGCACTAAAAATAAGCTACGGGCACAGCCGCGCCCAAAAAAAAGCAGCCGAACCCCGTAGCGCCATGTTCGTCCTGTGGAAAAATGCCCAAAAAAGGGTGGGCTATAGCCTTGGGTCGTGGGGCTGGCGAACTTCATCCGCCGGACTCGGAATGGGCCGAGACTTTCCCCACCCCGCGACAAAAATAGGCCGTGGGCACAGCCGCGCCCAAATAAGAGCAGCCAAACCCCTTGGCTCCAAGTTCGTCCTGCGGAGAAATGCCCAAAAAAGGGGTGGGCTGTAGCCTTGGGGCGTGGGGCTGGCGAACATCGTCCGCCGGACTCGGAATGGGCCGAGACTTTCCGCACCCCCTCCCCATGACAAAAATAGGCCGCGGGCACAGCTGCGCCCAAAAAAGAGCTGTCAAACCCCTTGGCACATAGTTCGTCCTGCGGAAAAATGCCCAAAAAGGGGGTGGGCTATAGCCTTGGGGCGTGGGGCGGGCGAACTTCGTCCGCCGGACTCCGAATGGGCTGAGACTTTTCCCACCCCCTCCCGGCGACAAAAATAGGCCGCGGGCAGAGCCGCGCCCAAAAAAGAGCAGCCGAAACCCTTGGCACCAAGTTCGTCCTGCGGAAAAATGGCCAAAAAGGGGGTGGGCTATAGCCATGGCGCGTGGGGCGGGCGAACTTCGTCCGCCGGACTTGGAATGGGACGAGACTTTCCCCACCCCCTCCCCGCGAAAAAAATAGGCCGCGGGCACAGCTGCAACGAAAAAAGAGCAGCCGAACCCCTTGGCGTCAAGTTCGTCCTGCAGAAAAATGCCCAAAAAGGGGGTGGGCTATAGCCTTGGGGCGTGGGGCGGGCGAACTTCATCCGCCGGACTCGGAATGGGCCGAGACTTTTCCCACCCCCTCCACACGACAAAAATAGGCCGCGGGCACAGCCGCACCTAAAAAAGAGCAGCCGAACCCCTTGGCGCCAAGTTCGTCCTGCGGAAAAATGCCCAAAAAAGGGGTGTGCTATAGCCTTGGGGCATGGGGCTGCCGAAGTTCGTCCGCCGGCCTCAGAACGGGCCGAGACTTTTCCCACCCCCTCCCCGCCACAAAAAAAGCCCGCGGGCACAGCCGCGCCCAAAAAAGAGCAGCCGAACCCCTTGGCGCCAAGTTCGTCCTGCGGAAAAATACCCAAAAAAGAGGTGGGCTATAGCCTTGGGGCTTGGGGCTGGCGAACTTCTTCCGCCGGACTCGGAATGTGCCAAGACTTTGCCCACCCCCTCCCCGCAACAAAAATAGGCCGCGGGCCCAGCGGCGCCCAAAAAAGAGCAGCCGAACCCCTTGGCGCCAAGTTCGTCCTGCGGAAAAATGCCCAAAAAAGGGGTGTGCTATAGCCTTTGGGCGTGGGGCCGGCAAAGTTCATCCGCCATCCTCGGAATGGGCCGATACTTTGCCCACCCCCTCCCCGCACTAAAAATAAGCTGCGGGCACAAACGTGCCCAAAAAAGAGCAGCTGAACCCCTTTGCGCGAAGCTCGTTCTGCAGAAAAATGCTCAAAAAGGGGGTGGGCTATAGCCTTGGGGCGTGGGGCGGGCGAACTTCGTCCGCCGGACTTGGAATGGGCCGAGACTTTTCCCACCCCCTCCCCATGACAAAAATAGGCCGCGGGCACAACCGCGCCCAAAAAAGAGCCGCCAAACCCCTTGGCGCCATGTTCGTCCTGTGGAAAAATACCCAAAAAAGGTTGAGGTATAGCCTTGGGGCGTGGGGCCGGCGAACTTCGTCCGCTGGACTCGGAATGGGCCGAGACTTTGTCCACCCCCTCCCCGCGACAAAAATTGGCTGCGGGCACAACCGCTTCCAAAAAAGAGCAGCCGAACCCCATTGTGCCAAGTTCGTCCTGCGGAAAAATGCCCAAAAAAGGGGTGTGCTATAGCCTGGGGCGTGGGGCTGCCGAAGTTCATACGCCGGACTCGGAATGGGCCGAGACTTTTCCCACCCCCTCCCGCGACAAAAATAGGCTGAGGGCACAGCCGCGTCCAAAAAAGAGCAGCCAAACCCCTTGGCGCCAACTTCGTCCTGCGGAATGCCCAAAAAAGGGGTGTCCTATAGCCTTTGCGCGTGGGGCCAGCGAACTTCGTCCGCCATCCCCGGAATAGGCCGCGGGTTCAGCCACGCCCAAAAAAGAGCGGCCGAACCCCTTAGCGCCAAGTTCGTCCAGCGGAAAAATGCCCAAAAAAGCGGTGGGCTATAGCCTTGGGGCGTGGGGCTGGCAAACTACGTCCGCCGGACTCGGAATGGGCCGAGACTTTCCCCACCCCCTCCCCGCGACAAAAATAGGCCGCGGCCACAGCCGCGCCCAAAAAAGAGCAGCCGAACCCCGTGGCGCCAAGTTCGTCCTGCGGAAAAATGCCCAAAAAAGGGGTGGGCTATAGCCTTGGGGCGTGGGGCAGGCGAACTTCGTTCGCCTTCCCCGGAATGGGCCGAGAATTTGCCCACCCCCTCCCCTCGACAAAAATAGGCCGCGGGCACGGCCATGCCCAAAAAAGAGCAGCCGAACGCCTAGGCGCCAAGTTCGTCCTGCGGAAAAAGTCCAAAAAGGGGGTGGGCTATAGTCTTGGGGCCGGACTTGGAATGGGCCGAGAATTTTCCCACCCCCTCCCCACGATAAAAATAGGCCGCGGGCACAGCCGCGCCCAAAAAAGAGCAGCCGAACCCCTTGGCGCCAAGTTCGTCCTGCGGAAAAATACCCAAAAAAGAGGTGGGCTATAGCCTTGGGGCTTGGGGCTGGCGAACTTCTTCCGCCGGACTCGGAATGTGCCAAGACTTTCCCCACCCCCTCCCCGCGACAAAAATAGGCTGCGGGTGCAGCCGTGCCCAAAAAAGAGCAGCCGAACATCTTGGCGCCAAGTCAGTCCTGAGGAAAAATGTCAAAAAAGGGGGTGGGCTATAGCCTTGGGGTGTGGGGCTGGCGCACTTCGTCCGCCATCCCCGGAATCGGTCGAGACTTTGCGCACCGCCTCCCCGCAACAATAATTGGCCGCGGGCACAGCCGCGCCCAAAAAAGAGCAGCCGAACCCCTTGGCGCCAAGTTCGTCCTGCGGAAAAATGCCCAAAAAGGGGATGGGCTATAGCCTTGGGGCTTGGGGCAGGCGAACTTCGTCCGCCGGACTCGGAATGGGCCGAGACTTTCCCCACCCCCTCCCCGCGACAAAAATAGGCCGCGGCTGCAGCCGTGCCCAAAAAAGAGCAGCCGAACACATTGGCACCAAGTCCGTCCTGGGGAATAATGTCCAAAAAAGGGGTGTGCTATAGGCTTTGCGCGTGGGGCCGGCGAACTTCATCCGCCATCCCCGGAATCGGCCGATACTTTGCCCACCCCCTCCCCACGACAATAATAGGCCGCGGGCACAGCCGCGCCAAAAAAAGAGCAGCCGAACCCCTTGGCGCCAAGTTCGTCCTGCAGAAAAATGCCCAAAAAAGGGGTGTGCTATAGCCTCGGGGCGTGGGGCTGCCGAAGTTCGTCCGCCGGACTCAGAAAGGGCCGAGACTTTTCCCACCCACTCCCCGCGACCAAAATAGGCCGCGGGCACAGCCGCGCCCAAAAAAGAACAGCCGAACCCCTAGGCGCCAAGTTCGTCCTGCGGAAAAATACCCAAAAATGGGGTGTGCTACAGCCTTGCGGCGTGGGGCCGGAAAAGTTCATCCGCCTTCCTTGGAATGGGCCGAGACTTTGTCCACCCGCTCCCTGCACCAAAAATAGGCCGCGGGCACAGCCGCGCCCAAAAAAGGGGTGGGCTATAGCCTTGGGGCGTGGGGCAGGCGAACTTCGTCCGGCGGACTCGGAATGGGCCGAGACATTGCCCACCCCCTCCCCGGGACAAAAATGGGCTGCGGGCACAGCCGCGCCCAAAAAAGAGCAACCGAACCCTTTGGCGCCAAGTTCGTCCTGCGGAAAAATGCCCAAAAAGGGGGTGGGCTATAGCCTTGGGGCGTGGGGCTGGCGAACTTCGTCCACCTTGTTCGGAAGGGGCCGAGATTTTGCCCACCCCCGCCCAGTGACAAAAATAGGCCGCGGGCACCGCCGCGCCCAAAAATGAGCAGCCGAACCCCTTGGCGCCAAGTTCGTCCTGCGGAAAAATGCCCAAAAATGGGGTGTGTTATAGCCTTTGGGCGTGGGGCCGGCAAAGTTCATCCGCCTTCCTCGGAATGGGCCGAGACTTTGCCCACCCCCTCCCCGCACTAAAAATAAGCTGCGGGCACAACCGCGCCCAAAAAAGAGCAGCCGAACCCCTTGGCGCCAGGTTCATCCTGCGGAAAAATGCCCAAAAAGGGGGTGGGCTATAGCCTTGGGGCGTGGGGCTGGCAAACTTCATCCGCCGGACTCGGAATGGGCCGAGACTTTTCCCACCCCCTCCCCGCGACAAAAATAGGACGCGGGTACAGCCGTGCCCAAAAAAGATCAGCCGAACACCTTGGCGCCAAGTCCGTCCTGCGGAAAAATGCCCAAAAAAGGGGTGGGCTATAGCCTTGGGGCGTGGGGCTGGCGAACTTCATCCGCCGGACTCGGAATGCGCCGAGAGTTTGCCCACCCCCTCCCCACGACAAAAATAGGCCGAGGGCACAGCCGCGTCCAAAAAAGAGCAGCCAAACCCCTTGGCGCCAAGTTCGTTCTGCGGAATGCCCAAAAAAGGGGTGTGCTATAGCCTTTGCGCGTGGGGCCGGCGAACTTCGTCCGCCATCCCCGGAATCAGCCGATACTTTGCCCACCCCCTACCCGCGACAATAATAGGCCGCGGGCACAGCCGCGCCAAAAAAAGAGCAGCCGAACCCCTTGGCACCAAGTTCATCTTGCAGAAAAATGCGCAAAAAAGGGGTGTGCTATAGCCTTGGGGCGTGGGGCTGGCGAACTTCATCCGCCGGACTCGGAATGCGCCGAGAGTGTGCCCACCCCCTCCCCACGACAAAAATAGGCCGAGGGCACAGCCGCGTCCAAAAAAGAGCAGCCAAACCCCTTGGCGCCAAGTTCGTCCTGCGGAATGCCCAAAAAAGGGGTGTGCTATAGCCTTTGCGCGTGGGGCCGGCGGACTTCGTCCGCCATCCCCGGAATCGGCCGATACTTTGCCCACCCCCTACCCGCGACAATAATTGGCCGCGGGCACAGCCGCGCCAAAAAAAGAGCAGCCGAACCCCTTGGCGCCAAGTTCGTCTTGCAGAAAAATGCCCAAAAAAGGGGTGTGCTATAGCCTCGGGGCGTGGGGCCGCCGAAGTTCGTCCGCCGGACTCAGAAAGGGCCGAGACTTTTCCCACCCACTACCCGCGACCAAAATAGGCCGCGGGCACAGCCGCGCCCAAAAAAGAACAGCCGAACCCCTAGGCGCCAAGTTCGTCCTGCGGAAAAATGCCCAAAAATGGGGTGTGCTATAGCCTTGCGGCGTGGGGCCGGTAAAGTTCATCCGCCTTCCTGGGAATGGGCCGAGACTTTGTCCACCCGCTCCCCGCACCAAAAAAAGGCCGCGGGCACAGTCGCGCCCAAAAAAGGGGTGGGCTATAGCCTTGGGGCGTGGGTCTGGCGAACTTCGTCCGCCGGACTCGGAATGGGCCGAGACATTGCCCACCCCTCCCCGCGACAAAAATGGGCCGCGGGCACAGCCGCGCCCAAAAAAGAGCAACCGAACCCCTTGGCGCCAAGTTCGTCCTGCGGAAAAATGCCCAAAAAGGGGGTGGGCTATAGCCTTGGGGCGTGGGGCTGGCGAACTTCGTCCACCTTGCTCGGAAGGGGCCGAGACTTTGCCCACCCCCTCCCTGTGACAAAAATAGGCCGCGGGCACCGCCGTGCCCAAAAAAGAGCAGCCGAACCTCTTGGCGCCAAGTTCATCCTGCGGAAAAATGCCCAAAAAGGGGGTGGCCTATAGCCTTGGGGCATGGGGCTGGCGAACTTCGTCCGCCGGACTCGGAATGGGCCGAGACTTTGCCCACCCCTTCCCCACAACAAAAATAGGCCGCGGCCACAGCCGCGCCCAAAAAAGAGCCGCCGAACCCCATGGCGCCAAGTTCGTCCAGCGGAAAAATGCCCAAAAAAGGGGTGGGCGATAGCCTTGGGGCGTGGGGCTGTCAAAGTTCGTCGGCCGAACTCGGAATGGGCCGAGCCTTTGCCCATCCCCTCCCCGCGACAAAAATTGGCCGCGGGCACAGCCGCACCCAAAAAGGAGCAGCCGAACCCCTTGGCGCCAAGTTCGTCGTGCGGAAAAATGCCGAAAAAGGGGGTGGGCTATAGCCTTGGGGCGTGGGGCTTACGAAGTTCGTCCGCCAGACTCGGAATGCGCCAAGACTTTGCCCACCCCCTCCCCGCGACAAAAATAGGCCACGGGCACAGCCGCACCCAAAAAAGAGCAGCCGAACCCCTTGGCGCAAAGTTCGTCCTGCGGAAAAATACCCAAAAAAGGGGTGTGCAATAGCCTTTGGGCTTGGGGCCAGCAAAGTTCATCCGCCTTCCTCGGAATGGGCCGAGACTTTGCCCACCCCCTCCCCGCGCTAAAAATAAGCTGCGGGCAGAGCCGCTCCCAAAAAAGAGCGGCCGAACCCCTTGGCGCAAAGTTCGCCCTGCGGAAAAATACCCAAGAAAGGGGTGCGCTATAGCCTTTGGGCGTGGGGCCGGCAAAGTTCATCCGCCTTCCTTGGAATGGGCCGAGACTTTGGCCACCCCCACCCCGCGCTAAAAATAAACTGCGGGCACAGCCGCTCCCAAAAAAGAGCGGCCGAACCCCTTGGCGCAAAGTTCGTCCTGCGGAAAAATACCCAAAAAAGGGGTGCGCTATAGCCTTTGGGCGTGGGGCCGGCAAAGTTCATCCGCCTTCCTTGGAATGGGCCGAGACTTTGGCCACCCCCTCCCCACGACAAAAATTGGCCGCGGGCACAGCCACGCCCAAAAAAGTGCAGCCGAAACCCTTGGCGCCAAGTTCGTCCTGCGGAAAAATGCCCAAAAAAGCGGTGGGCTGTAGCCTTGGGGCGTGGGGCTGGCGAAGTTCGTCCGCTGGACTCGGAATGGGCCGAGACTTTGCCCACCCCCTCCCCGTGACAAAAATAGGCCGCGGGCACAGCCGCGCCCAAAAACGAGGAGCCGAACCCCTTGGCGCCAAGTTCGTCCTGCAGAAAAATGCTCAAAAAGGGGGTGGGCTATAGCCTTGGGGCGTGGGGCTGGCAAACTTCGTCCGTCTTCCACGGAAGGGGCCGAGACTTTGCCCACCCCCTCCCCGCGACAAAAACAGGCCGCGTGTACAGCCGTGCCCAAAAAAGAGCAGCCGAACAGCTTGGCGCCAAGTCCGTCCTGCGGAAAAATGCCCAAAAAAGGGGTGGGCTATAGCCTTGGGGCGTGGGGCTGGCGAACTTCATCCGCCGGACTCGGAATGCGCCGACAGTTTGCCCACCCCCTCCCCACGACAAAAATAGGACGAGGGCACAGCCGCGTCCAAAAAAAAGTAGCCAAACCCCTTGGCGCCAAGTTCGTCCTGCGGAAAAATGCGCAAACCAGGGGTGTGCTATAGCCTTTGGGCGTGGGGCCGGCTAAGATCGTCCGCCGGACTCGGAATGGGCCGAGACTTTTCCCACCCCTTCCCGCGAAAAAATAGGCCACGGGCGCAGCCGCACCCAAAAAAGAGCAGCCGAACCCCTTGGCGCCAAGTTCTTCCTGGGAAAAAATGCCCAAAAGAGCGGTGTGCTATAGCCTTGGGGCGTGGGGCAGGCGAACTTCTTCCGCCGGACTCGGAATGGGCCGAGACTTTGGCCACCCCCTCCTCGCGACAAAAATAGGCCGCGGGCACAGCCGCGCCCAAAAAAGTGCAGCCGAACCCCTTGGCGCCAAGTTCGTCCTGCGGAAATATGCCCAAAAAAGGGGTGGGCTATATAGCCTTGGGTCGTGGGGCTGGCGAACTTCGTCCGCCTGACTCGGAATGGGCGGAGACTTTGCCCACCCCCTCCCCGCGACAAAAATAGGCCGCGGGCACAGCCGCGCCCAAAAAAGAGCAGCCGAACCCCTTGGCGCTAAGTTCGTCCTGCGGAAAAATACGCAAAAAAGGGGTGTGCTATAGCCTTTGGGCGTGGGGCTGGCAAAGTTCGTCCGCCGGACTCGGAATGGGCCGAGACTTTGGCAACCCCCTCCCCGCGCCAAAAATAGGCCGCGGGTGCAGCCGCGCCCAAAAAAGAGCAGCCGAATCCCTTGGCGCCAAGGTCGTCCTGCGGAAAAATGCCCAAAAAAGGGGTGTGCTATAGCCTTGGGGCGCGGGGTCGGCAAAGTTCGTCCGCCGGACTCGGAATGGGCCGAGACTTTTCCCACCCCCTCACAGCAACAAAAATAGGCCGTGGGCACGGCCGTGCCCAAAAAAGAGCAGCCAAGCCCCTTGGCGCCAAGTTCGTCCTGCAAAAAAGGTGTTGGGCTATAGCCTTGGAGCGTGGGGCCGGCGCACTTCGTCCGCCGGACTCAGAATGGGCCGAGACTTTGCCCACCCCCTCCCCACGATAAAAATAGGCCGCGGGCACAGCCATACCCAAAAAAGAGCAGCCGAACCCCTTAGGGCCAAGTTCGTCCTGCGGACAAATGCCCAAAAAAGCGGTGTACTATAGCCTTGGGGCGCGGGGCCGGCAAAGTTCATCCGCCTTCCTCTGAATGAGCCGAGACTTTGGCCACCCCCTCCCCACGCCAAAAATAAACCGTGGGCACAGCCGCGCCCAAAAAAGAGGAGCCGAACCCCTTGGCGCCAAGTTTGACCTGCGGAAAAATGCCCAAAAAAGAGGTGGGCTATAGCCTTGGGGCGTGGGGCTGGCGCACTCCGTCCGCTGGACTCGGAATGGGCTGAGACTTTGGCCACCCCCTCCCCGCAACAAAAATAGGCCACGGGCACAGCCGCGCCGAAAAAAGAGCAGCCGAACGCCTTGGCGCCAAGTTCGTCCTGTGGCAAAATGCCCAAAAAAGGGGGTGTGCTATAGCCTTTGGGCGTGGGGCCGGCAAAGTTCATCCGCCTTCCTTGGAATGGGCCGAGACTTTGGCCACCCCCTCCCCACGACAAAAATTGGCCGCGGGCACAGCCACGCCCAAAAAAGTGCAGCCGAAACCCTTGGCGCCAAGTTCGTCCTGCGGAAAAATGCCCAAAAAAGCGGTGGGCTGTAGCCTTGGGGCGTGGGGCTGGCGAAGTTCGTCCGCTGGACTCGGAATGGGCCGAGACTTTGCCCACCCCCTCCCCGTGACATAAATAGGCCGCGGGCACAGCCGCGCCCAAAAAAGAGGAGCCGAACCCCTTGGCGCCAAGTTCGTCCTGCGGAAAAATGCTCAAAAAGGGGGTGGGCTATAGCCTTGGGGCGTGGGGCAGGCGAAATACGTCCACCGGACTCGGACTGGGCCGAGACTATGCCCACCCCCTCCCGGCGACAAAAATTGGCCGCGGGCACAGCTGCGCCTAAAAAAGAGCAGCCGAACCCCTTGGCGCCAAGTTCATCCTGGGGAAAAATGCCCAAAAAGGGGGTGTGGTATAGCCTTTGGGCGTGGGGACGGCAAAGTTCATCTGCCTTCCTCGGAATGGGTCGAGACTTTGCCCACCCCCACCCCCTGACAAGAATAGGCCACGGGCACAGCCGCACCCAAGAAAAAGCAGCCGAACTCCTTGGCGCCAAGTTCGTCCTGCGGAAAAATGCCCAAAAAGGGGGTGGGCTATAGCCTTGGGGCGTGGGGCTGGCGAACTTCGTCCGCCTTCCTCGGAATGGGCCAAGACTTTGCCCACCCCGTCCCCGCGTCAAAAATAGTCTGCGGCACAGCCGTACCCAAGAGAAAGCAGCCGAACCCCTTGGCACCAAGTTCGTCCTGGGGAAAAATGACAAAAAAAGGGGGTGTGCTATAGCCTCGGGGCGTGGGGCCGGCGACCTTCGTCCGCCGGACTCGGACTGGGCCGAGACATTGCCCACCCCCTCCCTGTGAGAAAAATAGGCCGCGGGCACAGCCGTACCCATGAAAAAGCAGCCGAACCCCTTGGCGCGAAGTTCTTCCTGCGGAAAAATGCCCGAAATGGGGGTGGGCTATAGCCTTGGGGCGTGGGGCTGGCGAACTTCGTCCGCCGGACTCGGAATGTGCCGAGACTTTGCCCACCACCTGCCCGTGACAAAAATAGGCCGCGGGCACAGCCGCGCCCAAAAAAGAGCCGCCGAACCCCTTGGCGCCAAGTTTGTCCTGCGGAAAAATGCCCAAAAGGGGGGTGGGCTATAGCCTTGGGACGTGGGGCTGGCGAACTCGTCCGCCGGACTCGGAATGGGCCGAGACTTTTCCCACCCCCTCCCTACGACAAAAATAGGCCGCGGGCTCAGCCGCGCCCAAAAAAGAACAGCCGAACCCCTTGGCGCCAAGTTCGTCCTGGGGAAAAATGACCAAAAAAGGGGTGTGCTATAGCCTCGGGGCGTGGGGCCGGCGAACTTTGTCCGCCGGGCTCGGAATGGGCCGAGACTTTGCCCACGCCCTCCCCGCGACAAAAATAGGTCGCGTGCACAGCCGCGCCCAAAAAAGAGCATCCAAACCCCGTGGCGCCAAGTTCGTCCTGCGGAAAAATGCCCAAAAGGGGGGTTGGCTACAGCCTTGGGGCGTGCGGCTGGCGAACTTCGTCCGTTGACTCGGAATGGGCCGAGACTTCCCCCCCGCTCCCTGCGACAAAAATAGGCCGCGGGCACAGCCGCGCCCAATAAAGAGCAGCCGAACCCTTGGCGCCAAGTTCGTCCTACGGAAAAATGCCCAAACACAGGGGTGGGCTATAGCCTTGGGGCGTGGGGCGGGCAAACTTCGTCCGCCGAACTCGGAATGGGCCGAGACTTTGTCCACCCCCGCCCCGCAACAAAAATAGGCTGCGGGCACAACCGTGCCCAAAAAAGAGCAGCCGAACCCCTTGGCGCCAAGTTCGTCCTGCGGAAAAATGCCCAAAAAGGGGGTGGGCTATGGCCTTGGGGCGTGGGGATGGCGAACTTCGTCTGCCGGACTCAGAATGGGCGGAGACTTGGCCCACCCCCTCCCCGTGTCAAAAATAGGCCGCGGGATCAGCTGCACCCAAAAAAGAGCAGCCGAACCCCTTGGCGCGAAGTTCGTCCTGCGGAAAAATGCCCAAAAAGGGGGTGGGCTATAGCCTTGGGGCGTGGGCCGGACTTGGAATGGGCCGAGAATTTGCCCACCCCCTCCCCGCGACAAAAATAGGCCGCGGACACAGCTGCGCCGAAGAAAGAGCAGCCGAACCCCTTGGCGCCAAGTTCGTCCTGCGGAAAAATGCCCAAAAAGGCGGTGGGCTATAGCCTTGGGGCGTGGGGCTGCCGAACTTCGTCCGCCGGACTCAGAATGGGCCGAGACTTTGGGCACCCCCTCCCCGCACCAAAAATAGGCCGTTGGCACAGCCGCGCCTAAAAAAGAGCATCCAAACCCCTTGGCGCCAAGTTCATCCTGTGGAAAAATGCCCAAAAAGGGGGTGAGCTATAGCCTTGGGGCGTGGGGCGGGCGAACTTCGTCCGCCGGACTCGTAATGGGCCGAGACTTTGCCCACCCCTTCCCCGCAACAAAAATAGGCCATGGGCACAGCCGAACCCAAAAAAGAGCAGCCGAACCCCTTGGCGCCAAGTTCGTCCTGCGGAAAAATGACCAAAAAGGGGGTGGGCTATAGCCTTGGGGCGTGGGGCGGGCGAACCTCGTCCGCCGGACTCGGAGACTTTTCCCACCTGCTCCCCGCGACAAAAATATGCCGCGGGCACAATGGCGCCCAAAAATGAGCAGCCGAACCCCTTGGCGCCAAGTTCGTCCTGCGGAAAAATGCCCAAAAAGGGGGTGGGCTATAGCCTTGGGGCGTGGGGCTGGCGAACTTCGTCCGCCTGACTCGGAATGGGCGGAGACTTTTCCCACCCCCTCCCCGCATCAAAAATAGGCCACGGGCGCAGCCGCACCCAAAAAAGAGCAGCTGAACCCCTTGGCGCCAAGTTCGTCCTGCGGAAAAATGCCCAAAAAAGGGGTGGGCAATAGCCTCGGGGCGTGGGGCGGGCGAACTTCGTCCGCCGGACTCGGCATGTGCCGAGACTTTGCCCACCCCCTCCCCATGACAAAAATAGGCCGCGGGCACAGCTGCGCCCAAAAAAGAGCAGCCGAACCCCTTGGCGCCAAGTTCGTCCTGCGGAAAAATGCCCAAAAAGCGGGTGGGCTATAACCTTGGGGCGTGGGGCTGGCGAACTTCGTCCGCCGGACTCGGAGTGGGCCGAGACTTTTCCCACCCCCTCCCCACGATAAAAATAGGCAGCGGGCACAGCCGCGTCTAAAAAAGAGCAGCCGAACCCCTTGGCGCCAAGTTCGTCCTGCGGAAAAATGCCCAAAAAAGGGGTGGGCTATAGCCTTGGGGCGTCGGGCTGGCGAACTTCGTCCGCCGGACTCGGAATGGGCCGAGACTTTGCCCACCCCCTCCCCGCGACAAAAATAGGCCGCGGGCACAGCCGCGCCCAAAAAAGAGCAGCCGAACCCCTTGGCGACAAGTTCGTCCTGTGGAAAAATGCCCAGAAAGGCGGTGGGCTATAGCCTTTCGGCGTGGGGCGGGCAAAGTTCATCCGCCTTCCTCGGAATGGGCCGAGACTTTGGCCACCCCCTCCCCGCACCAAAAATAGGCCGCGGGCACAGCCGCGCCCAAAAAAGAGCAGTCGAACCCTTTGCCCCAAGTTCGTCCTGCGGAAAAAAGCCCAGAAAAGGGGTGTGCTATAGCCTTGGGGCGTGGGGCTGCCGAAGTTCGTCCGCCGGACTCACAACAGGCTGAGACTTTTCCCACCCCCTCCCCGCGACAAAAATAGGCCGCGGGCACAGCCGCGGACAAAAAGGAGCAGCCGAACCCCTTGGCGCCAAGTTCGTACTGTGGAAAAATACCCAAAAAAGGGGTGGGCTATAGCCTTGGGGCATGGGAATGGCGAACTTCGTCCGCCAGACTCGGAATGTGCCGAGACTTTGCCCACCCCCTCTCCGCTACAAAAGTAGCCCGCAGGCACAGCCGCGCCCAAAAGAGATGAGCCGAACCCCTTGGCGCCAAGTTCGTCCTGCGGAAAAATGCCCAAAAAAGGGGTGGGCTATAGCCTTGGGGCGTGGGGCTGGCGAACTTCGTCCGCCTTCCTCAGAATGGGCAGAGACTTAGACCAACCCCCTCCCCGCGACAAAAATAGGCCGCGGGCACAGCCGCGCCGAAAAAGGAGCAGCCGAACCCCTTGGCGCCAAGTTCGTCCTGTGGAAAAATACCCAAAAAAGGGGTGGGCTATAGCCTTGGGGCGTGGGGCTGGCGAACTTCGTCCGCCGGACTCGGAATGTGCCGCGACTTTGCCCACCCCCTCTCCGCTACAAAAGTAGCACACAGGCACAGCCGCGCCCAAAAGAGATCAGCCGAACCCCTTGGAGCCAAGTTCGTCCTGCGGAAAAATGCCCACAAAAGGGGTGGGCTATAGCCTTGGGGCGTGGGGCTGGCGAACTTCGTCCGCCTTCCTCGGAATGGGCAGAGACTTAGTCCAACCCCCTCCCCGCGACAAAAATAGGCCGCAGGCATAGCCGCGCCCAAAAAAGAGCAGCCGAACCCCTTGGCGCCAATTTCGTCCTGCGGAAAAATGCCCAAAAAAGGGGCTGGGCTATAACCTTGGGGCGTGGGGCGGGCGAACTTCGTCCGCCGGTCTCGGAATGGGCCGAGACTTTTCCCACACCCTCCCCATGATAAAAATAGGCAGCGGGCACAGCCGCGCCTAAAAAAGAGCAGCCGAACCCCTTGGCGCCAAGTTCGTCCTGCGGAAAAATGCCCAAAAAAGGGGTGGGCTATAGCCTTGGGGCGTGGGGCTGGCGAACTTCGTCTGCCTTCCTCGGAATGGGCCGAGACTTTGCCCAACCCCCTCCCCGCGACAAAAATAGGCCGCGGGCACAGCCGCGCCCAAAAAAGAGCAGTCGAACCCTTTGCCCCAAGTTCGTCCTGCGGAAAAAAGCCCAGAAAAGGGGTGTGCTATAGCCTTGGGGCGTGGGGCTGCCGAAGTTCGTCCGCCGGACTCACAACAGGCTGAGACTTTTCCCACCCCCTCCCCGCGACAAAAATAGGCCGCGGGCACAGCCGCGCCCAAAAAGGAGTAGCCGAATCCCTTGGCGCCAAGTTCGTCCTGTGGAAAAATACCCAAAAAAGGGGTGGGCTATAGCCTTGGGGCGTGGGGCTGGCGAACTTCGTCCTCCGGACTCGGAATGTGCCAAGACTTTGCCCACCCCCTCTCCGCTACAAAAGTAGCACGCAGGCACAGCCGCGCCCAAAAGAGAGCAGCCGAACCCCTTGGCGCCAAGTTCGTCCTGCGGAAAAATGCCCAAAAAAGGGGTGGGCTATAGCCTTGGGGCGTGGGGCGGGCGAACTTCGTCCGCCGGACTCGGAATGTGCCGAGACTTTGCCCACCCCCTCTCCGCTACAAAAGTAGCACGCAGGCACAGCCGCGCCCAAAAGAGATCAGCCGAACCCCTTGGCGCCAAGTTCGTCCTGCGGAAAAATGCCCAAAAGAGGGGTGGGCTATAGCCTTGGGGCGTGGGGTTGGCGAACTTCGTCCGCCTTCCTCGGAATGGGCAGAGACTTAGCCCAACCCCCTCCCCGCGACAAAAATAGGCCGCGGGCATAGCCGCGCCCAAAAAAGAGCAGCCGAACCCCTTGGCGCCAATTTCGTCCTGCGGAAAAATGCCCAAAAAATGGGCTGGGCTATAACCTTGGGGCGTGGGGCGGGCGAACTTCGTCCGCCGGACTCGGAATGGGCCGAGACTTTTCCCACACCCTCCCCATGATAAAAATAGGCAGCGGGCACAGCCGCGCCTAAAAAAGAGCAGCCGAACCCCTTGGCGCCAAGTTCGTCCTGCGGAAAAATGCCCAAAAAAGGGGTGGGCTATAGCCTTGGGGCGTGGGGCTGGCGAACTTCGTCTGCCTTCCTCGGAATGGGCCGAGACTTTGCCCAACCCCCTCCCCGCGACAAAAATAGGCCGCGGGCACAGCCGCGCCCAAAAAAGAGCAGCCGAACCCCTTGGCGCCAAGTTCGTCCTACGGAAAAATGCCCAAAAAAGGGGTGGGCTATAGCCTTGGGGCGTGGGGCTGGCGAACTTCGTCCGCCTTCCTCGGAATGGGCAGAGACTTTGCCCAACCCCCTCCCCGCGACAAAAATAGGCCGCGGGCATAGCCGCGCCCAAAAAAGAGCAGCCGAACCCCTTGGCGCCAATTTCGTCCTGCGGAAAAATGCCCAAAAAAGGGGCTGGGCTATAACCTTGGGGCGTGGGGCGGGCGAACTTCGTCCGCCGGACTCGGAATGGGCCGAGACTTTTCCCACACCCTCCCCATGATAAAAATAGGCAGCGGGCACAGCCGCGCCTAAAAAAGAGCAGCCGAACCCCTTGGCCCCAAGTTCGTCCTGCGGAAAAAATGCCCAAAAAAGGGGTGGGCTATAGCCTTGGGGCGTGGGGCTGGCGAACTTCGTCTGCCTTCCTCGGAATGGGCCGAGACTTTGGACAACCCCCTCCCCGCGACAAAAATAGGCCGCGGGCACAGCCGCGCCCAAAAAAGAGCAGCCGAACCCCTTGGCGCCAAGTTCGTCCTGCGGAAAAATGCCCAAAAAAGGGGTGGGCTATAGCCTTGGGGCGTGGGGCTGGCGAACTTCGTCCGCCTTCCTCGGAATGGGCAGAGACTTAGCCCAACCCCTCCCCGCGACAAAAATAGGCCGCGGGCACAGCCGCGCCCAAAAATGAGCAGCCGAACCCCTTGGCACCAATTTCGTCCTGCGGAAAAATGCCCAAAAAAGGGGCTGGGCTATAACCTTGGGGCGTGGGGCGGGCGAACTTCGTCCGCCGGACTCGGAATGGGCCGAGACTTTTCCCACACCCTCCCCATGATAAAAATAGGCAGCGGGCACAGCCGCGCCTAAAAAAGAGCAGCCGAACCCCTTGGCCCCAAGTTCGTCCTGCGGAAAAAATGCCCAAAAAAGGGGTGGGCTATAGCCTTGGGGCGTGGGGCTGGCGAACTTCGTCTGCCTTCCTCGGAATGGGCCGAGACTTTGGACAACCCCCTCCCCGCGACAAAAATAGGCCGCGGGCACAGCCGCGCCCAAAAAAGAGCAGCCGAACCCCTTGGCGCCAAGTTCGTCCTGCGGAAAAATGCCCAAAAAAGGGGTGGGCTATAGCCTTGGGGCGTGGGGCTGGCGAACTTCGTCCGCCTTCCTCGGAATGGGCAGAGACTTAGCCCAACCCCTCCCCGCGACAAAAATAGGCCGCGGGCACAGCCGCGCCCAAAAATGAGCAGCCGAACCCCTTGGCACCAAGTTCGTCCTGCGGAAAAATGCCCAAAAAAGGGGTGGGCTATAGCCTTGGGGCGTGGGGCTGGCGAACTTCGTCCGCCTTCCTCGGAATGGGCAGAGACTTTGACCAACCCCCTCCCCGCGACAAAAATAGGCCGCGGGCATAGCCGCGCCCAAAAAAGAGCAGCCGAACCCCTTGGCGCCAATTTCGTCCTGCGGAAAAATGCCCAAAAAAGGGGCTGGGCTATAACCTTGGGGCGTGGGGCTGGCGAACTTCGTCCGCCGGACTCGGAATGGGCCGAGACTTTTCCCACACCCTCCCCATGATAAAAATAGGCAGCGGGCACAGCCGCGCCTAAAAAAGAGCAGCCGAACCCCTTGGCGCCAAGTTCGTCCTGCGGAAAAATGCCCAAAAAAGGGGTGGGCTATAGCCTTGGGGCGTGGGGCTGGCGAACTTCGTCTGCCTTCCTCGGAATGGGCCGAGACTTTGCCCAACCCCCTCCCCGCGACAAAAATAGGCCGCGGGCACAGCCGCGCCCAAAAAAGAGCAGCCGAACCCCTTGGCGCCAAGTTCGTCCTGCTGAAAAATGCCCAAAGAAGGGGTGGGCTATAGCCTTGGGGCGTGGTGCGGCGGACTTCGTCCGCCAGACTCAGAATGGGCCGAGAATTTGCCCACCCCCTCACCGCGACAAAAATAGGCCGAAGGCACAGCCGCGCCCAAAAAAGAGCTGCCGAACCCATTGGCGCCAAGTTCGTCCTGCGGAAAAATGCCCAAAAAAGGGGTGGGCAATAGCCTTGGGGTGTGGGGCCGTCGAACTTCGTCCGCCGGACTCGGAATGGGCCGAGACTTTTCCCACCCCCTCCCCACAACAAAAACAGGCCGCCGGCACAGCCGCGACCAAAAAGGAGCAGCCGAACCCCATGGCGCCAAGTTCGTCCTGCGGAAAAATGCCCGAAAGGGGGGTGGGCTATAGCCTTGGGGCGTGGGGCTGGCGAACTTCGTCCACTGGGCTCCGAATGGGCCGAGGCTTTGCCCACCCCCTCTCCGCGACAACAATAGGCCGCGGGCACAGCCGCACCCAAAAAGGAGCAGCCGAACCCCATGGCGCCAAGTTCGTCCTGCGGAAAAATGCCCAAAAGGGGGGTGGGCTATAGCCTTGGGGCGTGGGGCTGGCGAACTTCGTCCACCGGGCTCAGAATGGGCCGAGGCTTTGCCCACCCCCTCACCGCGACAACAATAGGCCGCGGGCACAGCCACGCCCAAAAAAGATCAGCCGAACCCCTTGGTGCCAAGTTCCTCCTGGGGAAAAATGCCCAAAAAGGGGATGGGCTATAGCCTTGGGGCGTGGGGCTGGCGAACTTCGTCCGCCGGACTCGGAGTGGGCCGAGACTTTGACCACCCCCTCCCCATGACAAAAATAGGCCGAGGGCACAGCCGCGCCCAAAAAAGAGCAGCCGAACCCCTTGGCGCCAAGTTCGTCCTGCGGAAAAATGCCCAAAAAAGGGGTGGGCTATAGCCTTGGGGCGTGGGGCGGGCGAACTTCATCCGCCGGACTCGGAATGGGCCGAGGCTTTTCCCACACCCTCCCCGTGCAAAAAACAGGCTGCGGGCACAGCCGCACCCAAAAGAGAGTAGCCGAACCCCTTGGCGCCAAGTTCGTCCGGCGGAAAAATGCCCAAAAAAGGATTGGGCTGTAGCCTTGGGGCGTGGGGCCGGCGAATTTCGTCCGCCGGACCCGGAATGGGCCGAGGCTTTGGCCACCCCCTCGCCATGACAAATATAGGCCGCGGGCACAGCCGCACCCAAAAAAGAGCAGCCGAACCCCTTGGCGCCAAGTTCGTCCTGCAGAAAAATGACCAAAAAAGGGGTGGGCTATAGCCTTGGGGCGTGGGGCTGGCGATCATCGTCCGCCGGACTCGGAACGGGCCGAGAGTTTTCCCACCCCCTCCCCATGGCAAAAATAGGCCGCGGAGGCAGCCGCGCCCAAAAATTTCAGCCGAACCCTTTGGCGCCATGTTCGTCAGGCGGAAAAATGCTAAAAAAGGGGATGGGCTATACCCAGGGGGCGTGGGGCCGGCGCACTTCGTCCGTCGGACTCGGAATGGGCCGAGACTTTGACCAGCCCCTCCCCGCGACAAAAATAGGCCGCGGGGACAACCGCGTCCAAAAAATAGCAGCCGATCCCGTTGGCGCCAAGTTCATCCTGCTGAAACATCCCCAAACAGGGGATGGGCCATAGCCTTGGGGCGTGGGGCTGGCGAATTTCGTCCACTGGACCCGGAATGGGCCGAGGCTTTGGCCACCCCCTCGCCATGACAAAAATAGGCCGCGGGCACAGCCGCGGCCAAAAAAGAGCAGCCGAAACCCTTGGCGCCA
Organism: Citrus glauca; assembly: GCA_029633175.1. NCBI lineage: Eukaryota > Viridiplantae > Streptophyta > Magnoliopsida > Sapindales > Rutaceae > Citrus > Citrus glauca. The sequence goes on along the minus strand of JAQOOD010000045.1, from coordinate 158,760 downwards.
AGTTCGTCCTGCGGAAAAATGCCCAAAAAGGGGGTGGGTGACAGCCTTCGGGAGTGGGGTGGGCGAACTTCGTCCGCCTTCCTTTGAATGGGCCGAGACTTTGGCCACCCCCTCCCCATGACAAAAATAGGCCGTGGGCACAGCCGCGCCCAAAAAAGAGGAGCCGAACCCATTGGCCCCAAGTTAGTCCTGCGGAAAAATGCCCAAAAAAGGGGTGGGCTATACCCTTGGGGCGTGGGGCTGGCGAACTTCGTCCGCCGGACTCGGAATGGGCCGAGATTTTTCCCACCCCCTCCCCGTGACAAAAATAGGCCGCGGGCACAGCCATGCCCAAAAAAGAGCAGCCGAACCCCTTGGCGGCATGTTCGTCCAGCGGAAAAATGCCCAAAAAAGGGGTGGGCTATAGCCTGGGGGCGTGGGGCTAGCGAACATCGTCCTCCTTCCTCGGAATGGGCCGAGACATTGACCACCCCCTCCCCGCGACAAAAATAGGCCGCGGGCACAGCCGCACCCAAAAAAGAGCAGCCGAACCCCTTGGCGCCAAGTTCGTCCTGCGGAAAAATGCCCAAAAAAGGGGTGATCTATAGCCTTGGGGCGTGGGGCCGGCGAACTTCGTCCGCCGGACTCGGAAAGGGCCGAGACTTTGCCCACCACCTCCCCGAGACAAAAATAGGCCGCGGGCACAGCTGCACCCAAAAAAGTGCGGCCGAACCCCTTGGCGCCAAGTTCATCCTGCGGAAAAATGCCCAAAAAAGGGGCGTGCTATAGCCTTTGGGTGTGGTGTTGGCTAACTTCCCCTGCCTTCCTTGGAATGGGCCGAGACTTTGCCCACCCCCTCCCCGCGACAAAAATAGGCCGCGGGCACAGCCGCGCCCAAAAAAGAGCAGCCAAACCCCTTGGCGCCACGTTCGTCCTGCACAAAAATGCACAAAAAGGGGGTGGGCTATAGCCTTGGGGCGTGGGGCGGGCGAACTTCATCCGCCGGACTCGGAATGGGCCGAGGCTTTTCCCACCCCCTCCTCGTGCAAAAAAACAGGCTGCGGGCACAGCCGCACCCAAAAAACAGCAGTCGAACCCCTTGGCGCCAAGTTCGTCCGGCGGAAAAATGCCCAAAAAAGGGGTGTGCTATAACCTCGGGGCGTGGGGCGGGCGAACTTCGTCCGCCGGACTCGGAATGTCCCGAGACATTGGCCACCCCCTCCCCGCGAGAAAAATAGGCCGTGGGCACAGCCGCGCCCATAAAAGAGCAGCCGAACCCCTTGGCGCCAAGTTCGTCCTGCGGAAAAATGCCCAAAAAGGGATCGGCTATAGCCTTGGGGCGTGGGGCTGGCGAACTTCGTCCGTCGGACTCGGAATAAGCCAAGACTTTCCCCACCCCCTCCCCGCGTCAAAAATAGGCCGCGGGTACAGCTGCGCCGAAAAAGGAGCAGCTGAACCCCTTGGCGCCAAGTTCGTCCTTCGGAAAAATGCCCAAAAAGGGGGTGGGCTATAGCCTTGGGGCGTGGGGCTGACGAACTTCGTCCACCGGACTCAGAATTGGCCGAGGCTTTGCCCAGCCCCTCACCGTAACAAAAATAGGCCGTGGGCATAGCCGCGCCCAAAAAAGAGCAGCCGAACCCCTTGGTGCCAAGTTCGTCCTGCGGAAAAATGCCCAAAAAGGGGTGGGCAATAGCCTTGGGGTGTGGGGCCGTTGAACTTCGTCCGCCGGACTCGGAATGGGCAAGACTTTTCCCACCCCCTCCCCACAACAAAAACAGGCCGCCGGCACAGCTGCGCCCAAAAAAGAGCACCCGAACCCCGTGGCGCCAAGTTCGTCCTGCGGAAAAATGCCCAACAAAGGGGTCTGCTATAGCCTTAGGGCGTGGGGCGGGCGCACTTCGTCCGCCCGACTCGGAATGTGCCGAGACTTTCGCACCCCCTCCCCGCGACAAAAATAGGACGCGGGCACAGCCGCGCCTAAAAAGGAGCAGCCGAACCCCTTGGCGCCAGGTTCATCCTGCGGAAAAATGCTGAAAAAGGGGGTGGGCTATAGCCTTGGGGCGTGGGGCCGGCGAACTTCGTCCGCCGGACTCGGAATGGGCCGAGGATATTCCCACCGCCTCCCCGCGACAAAAATAGGCAGCGGGCACAACCACGCCCAAAAAAGAGCAGCCGAACCCCTTGGCGCCAAGTTCGTCCTGCGGAAAAATGCCCAAAAAGGGGTGGGCAATAGCCTTGGGGTGTGGGGCCGTCGAACTTCGTCCGCCGGACTCGGAATGGGCCGAGACTTTTCCCACCCCCTCCCCACAACAAAAACAGGCCGCCGGCACAGCCGCGACCAAAAAGGAGCAGCCGAACCCCATGGCGCCAAGTTCGTCCTGCGGAAAAATGCCCGAAAGGGGGGTGGGCTATAGCCTTGGGGCGTGGGGCTGGCGAACTTCGTCCACAGGGCTCCGAATGGGCCGAGGCTTTGCCCACCCCCTCTCCGCGACAACAATAGGCCGCGGGCACAGCCGCACCCAAAAAGGAGCAGCCGAACCCCATGGCGCCAAGTTCGTCCTGCGGAAAAATGCCCAAAAGGGGGGTGGGCTATAGCCTTGGGGCGTGGGGCTGGCGAACTTCGTCCACCGGGCTCAGAATGGGCCGAGGCTTTGCCCACCCCCTCACCGCGACAACAATAGGCCGCGGGCACAGCCACGCCCAAAAAAGATCAGCCGAACCCCTTGGTGCCAAGTTCCTCCTGGGGAAAAATGCCCAAAAAGGGGATGGGCTATAGCCTTGGGGCGTGGGGCTGGCGAACTTCGTCCGCCGGACTCGGAGTGGGCCGAGACTTTGACCACCCCCTCCCCATGACAAAAATAGGCCGCGGGCACAGCCGCACCCAAAAAAGAGCAGCCGAACCCCTTGGCGCCAAGTTCGTCCTGCGGAAAAATGTCCACAAAAGGGGTGGGCTATAGCCTTGTGGCGTGGGGCTGGCGATCATCGTCCGCCGGACTCGGAATGGGCCGAGGCTTTTCCCACACCCTCCCCGCGCAAAAAACAGGCTGCGGGCACAGCCGCACCCAAAAGAGAGTAGCCGAACCCTTTGGCACCATGTTCGTCCTGCGGAAAAATGCTAAAAAAGGGGATGATGGGCTATAGCCTTGGGGCGTGGGGCGGGCGAACTTCGTCCGCCGGTCTCGGAATGTGCCGAGACTTAGCCAACCCCGTCCCCATGACAAAAATAGGCCGAGGGCACAGCCGCGGCCGAAAAGGAGCAGCTGAACCCCTTAGCGCGAAGTTCGTCCTGCGGAAAAATGCCCAAAACGGGGTCGGCTATAGCCTTGGGGCGTGGGGCTGGCGAAGTTCGTCCGTCGGACTCGGAATAAGCCAAGACTTTCCCCACCCCCTCCCCGCGACAAAAATAGGCCGCGGGTACAGCTGCGCCCAAAATGGAGCAGCCGAACCCCTTGGCGCCAAGTTCGTCCTTCGGAAAAATGCCCAAAAACGGGGTGGGCTATAGCCTTGGGGCGTGGGGCTGGCGAACTTCGTCCACCGGACTCAGAATGGGCCGAGGCTTTGCCCAGCCCCTCACCGTAACAAAAATAGGCCGTGGGCATAGCCGCGCCCAAAAAAGAGCAGCCGAACCCCTTGGTGCCAAGTTCGTCCTGCGGAAAAATGCCCAAAAAGGGGTGGGCAATAGCCTTGGGGTGTGGAGCCGTTGAACTTCGTCCGCCGGACTCGGAATGGGCGAGATTGAAGATTGAAGTTTAGTTACCTCACTTGCAGTTTCAAAAACGACTTCGTGAAGTAGGAGAAAACGACTGAACACAGCAAGCTCCGAACACTGTCCAGAAAATACAGCTCTGCACGAACAGCTTCTGTTTTGCCACGATCTGAGATCCTTTAAGCACTCCAATTGTGATGCCTCTAATCAGTCCACACTTAGAAATGTTCTTGGAGTTCAGAGGATTTGGAATCTCGAAATTTCATTAAGAAATGAGAGAGATAATGAAGAAACATGAGTGCTAGCTCATTTGATTCCTTCCACCAACTAAACCACCATTATCTCTAATAATGGCACCAAACATTATCATGAGCTAGACCCACCCACTTAGCCATTATTTATTGAAAATGATCCCATCACTTTAATAAATTTATTTAACTAAATAAATAAATAGTTAAATTAATTAATTTCGGAATTAATTATTTAACCCCATTTTGATCACATCAAATGGTTAAATGTGGGCTTCTCTTGTGACATGTTGCAATGCTTTCTCTTAATCCATATTGGATCCAATAAAAGCCCATAATTCTAAACCCAAAATTGGTCTAGAAGTCCATAATCATATATGAACCCGAACATGTCCAAAATGGTCATTTTACGTGCTCGACATTCCATAATGTTTAATTGAGGATTTATGAAATTTATTTTGTTCCTTAAACTATTTATGGAACATGTCCAAAAAAGAGCAGCCGAACCCCTTGGCGCCAAGTTCGCCCTGCGGAAAAATGCCGAAAAAGGGGTTGGGCTATAGCCTTGGGGCGTGGGGCCGGCGCACTTCGTCCGCCGGACTCGGAATGGGCCGAGACTTTTCCCACCCCATCCCCACGACAAAAATAGGCCGCGGACACTGCCGCTCCCAAAAAAGAGCAGCCGAACCCCTTGGCGCCAAGTTCGTCCGGCGGAAAAATGCCCAAAAAAGGGGTGGACTGTAGCCTTGGGGCGTGGGGCCGGCGCACTTCGTCCGCCGGACTCGGAATGGGCGGAGACTATTCCCACCCCCTCCCCACGCCAAAAATAGGCCGCGAGCACAGCCGCGCCCAAAAAAGAGCAGCCGAACCCCTTGGCGCCAAGTTCGTCCTGCGGCAAAATGCCCAAAAAAGGGGTGTGCTATAGCCTTTGGGCGTGGGGCTGGCGCACTTCGTCCGCCTTCCTCGGAATGGGACGAGACTTTGGCCACCCCCTCCCCACGACAAAAATAGGCCGCGGGCACAGCCGCGCCCAATAAAGAGCAGCCGAACCCGTTAGTGCCAAGCTCGTCCTGCGGCAAAATACCGAAAAAAGGGGTGTGCTATAGCCTTTGGGCGTCGGGCCGGCAAAGTTCATCCGCCTTCCTAAGAATGGGCCGAGACTTTGCCCACCCCCTCCCCGTGCCAAAAATAGGCCGCGGGCACAGCCGCGCCTAAAAAAGAGCAGCCGAACCCCTTGGCGCCAACTTCGTCCTGCGGACGCAGAATGGGCCGAGACTTTGCCCACCGCCTCCCCGCGACAAAAATAGGCCGCGGCCACAGCCGTGCGCAAAAAAGCCAGCCGAACCCCTTGGTGCCAATTTCGTCCTGTGGCAAAATGCCTAAAAAAGGGGAGTGCTATAGCCTTTGGGCGTCGGCCGGCAAAGTTCATCCGCCTTCCTCAGAATGGGCCGAGACTTTGCCCACCCCCTCCCCGTGCCAAAAATAGGCCGCGGGCACAGCCGCGCCTAAAAAAGAGCAGCCGAACCCCTTGGCGCCAAGTTCGTCCTGCGGAAAAATGCCCAAAAAGGGGGTGGGCTATAGCCTTGGGGTGTGGGGCCAGCGAACCTCGTCCGCCGGACTCAGAATGGGCCGAGACGTTGGCCACCCCCTCCCCACGACAAAAATAGGCAGCGGGCACAGCCGCGCCCAAAAAAGAGCACCCGAACACCTTAGCGCCAAGTTCGTCCTGCGGAAAAATGCCCAAAAAGGGGGTGGGCTATAGCCTTGGGGCGTGGGGCCAGCGAACCTCGTCCGCCGGACTCAGAATGGGCCGAGACGTTGGCCACCCCCTCCCCACGACAAAAATAGGCAGCGGGCACAGCCGCACCCAAAAAAGAGCAGCCGAACACCTTGGCGCCAAGTTCGTCCTGCTGAAAAATTCCCAAAAAAGAGGTGTGCTATAGACTTTGGGCGTGGGGCCGGCGAACTTCGTCCGCCTTCCTCGGAATGGGCTGAGACTTTGGTCACCCCCTCCCCTCGACAAAAATAGGCCGCGGGCACAGCCGCGCCAAGAAAAGAGCAGCCGAACCCCTAGGCGCCAAGTTTGTCCGGCGGAAAAATGCCCAAAAAGGGGGTGGGCTATAGCCTTGGGGCGTGGGGCCGGCGCACTTCGTCCGCCTTCCTCGGAATGGGCCGAGACTTTGACCACCCCCTCCCCACGACAAAAATTGGCAGCGGGCATAGCCGCAACCAAAAAAGAGCAGCCGAACCCCTTGGCGCCATGTTCGTCCTGCGGAAAAATGCCCAAAAAAGAGGTGTGCTATAGCCTTTGGGCGTGGGGCCGGCAAAGTTTATCCGCCTTCCATGGAATGGGCCAAGACCTTGTCCACCCCTTCCCCGTACCAAAAATAGCCCGTGGCCACAGCCGCGCCCAAAAAAGAGCAGTCGAACCCCTGGCCGCCAAGTTCGTCCTGCGGTAAAATGCCCAAAAAATGGGTGTGCTATAGCCTTGGGGCGTGGGGCTGCCGAAGTTCGTCCGCCGGACTCGGAATGGGCCGAGACTTTGCCCACCCCCTCCCCACAATAAAAATAGGCCACGGGCACAGCCGCGCCCAAAAAAGAGCAGCCGAACCCCTCGGCGCCAATTTCGACCTGCGGAAAAATGCCCAAAAAAGGGTTGTGCTATAACCTTTGGGCGTGGGGCCGGCAAAGTTCATCCGCCTTCCTTGGAATGGGCCGAGACTTTGCCCACCCCCGCCCCGTGCCAAAAATAGGCCGCGGGCACAGCCGCGCCGAAAAAAGAGCAGCCGAACCCCTTGGCGCCAAGTTCGTCCTGCGGAAAAATGCCCAAAAAAGGGGTGCGCTATAGCCTTGGGGCGTGGGGCAGGCGGACTTCGTCCGCCGGACTCGGAATGTGCTCAGGCTTTGCCCGCCCCCTCCCCGTGATAAAAATAGGACGCGGGCGCAGCCGCGCCCAATAAAGAGTACCCGAACCCCTTGGCGCCAAGTTCGTCCTGCGGAAAAATGCCCAAAAAAGGGGTGGGCTATAGCCTTGGGGGGTGGGGCCGGTGAACTTCGTCTGCCGGACTCGGAATGGGCCGAGACTTTGCCCACCCCCTCCCTGGGACAAAAATGGGCAGCGGATACAGCCGCGCCCAAAAAAGAGCAGCCGAACCCCTTGGCCCCAAGTTCGTCCTGCTGAAAAATGCCCAAAAAAGGGGTGCGCTATAGCCTTGGGGTGTGGGGCTGGCAATCTTCGTCCGCCGGACTCGCAATGGGCCGAGATTTTGCCCACCCCCTCCCTGCAACAAAAATAGGCTTCGGACACAGTCGCACCCAAAAAAGAGCAGCCGAAGCCCTTGGCGCCAAGTTCGTCCTGCGGAAAAATGCCCAAAAAAGGGGTGTGCAATAGGCTTTGGGCGTGGGGCCGGCGCACTTCGTCCGCCTTCCTCAGAATGGGCCGAGACTTTGACCACCTCCTCCCCACGACAAAAATTGGCCGCGGGCATAGCCGCACCCAAAAAAGAGCAGCCGAACCCCATGGCGCCAAGTTCGTCCTGCGGAAAAATGCCCAAAAAAGGGGTGTGCTATAGCCTTTGGGCGTGGGGCCGGCAAAGTTTATCCGCCTTCCTCGGAATGGGCCAAGACCTTGCCCACCCCTTCCCCGTACCAAAAATAGCCCGTGGCCACAGCCGCGCCCAAAAAAGAGCAGTCGAACCCCTAGCCGCTAAGTTCGTCCTGCGGAAAAATGCCCAAAAAACGGGTGTGCTATAGCCTTGGGGCGTGGGGCTGCCGAAGTTCGTCCGCCGGACTTGGAATGGGCCGAGACTTTGTTCACCCCCTCCCCGTGACAAAAATAGGCCGCGGGCACAGCCGCGCCCAAAAATGAGCAGCCAAACCCCTTGGCGCCAAGTTCGTCCTGCGGAAAAATGCCCAAAAAAGGGGTGGGCTATAGCCTTCGGGCGTGGGGCGTGGAAATTTCGTCCGCTGGACTCGGAATGGGCCGAGACTTTGCCCACCCCCTCCCCGGGACAAAAATGCGCCGCGGGCACAGCCGCGCCCAAAAAAGAGCAGCCGAAGCCCTTGGCGCCAAGTTCGTACTGCGGAAAAATGTCCAAAAAAGGGATGTGCAATAGCCTTTGGGCGTGGGGCCGGCAAAGTTCATCCGTCTTCCTCCGAATGGGCCGAGACTTTGGCCACCCCCTCGCCGCGCCAAAAATAGGCCACGGGCACAGCCGCGCCCAAAAAAGAGCAGCCGAACCCCTTGCCGCCAAGTTCGTCCTGCGGAAAAATGCCCAAAAAAGGGGTGGGCTATAGCCTTGGGGCGTGGGGCTGGCGAACTTCGTCCGCCTTCCTCGGAATGGGCCGAGACTTTCGCCACCCCCTCCCCGCGACAAAATTAGGCCGAGGGCACAGCCGAACCCCTTGGTGCCAAGTTTGTCCTACGGAAAAATGGCCAAAATGGGTGTGGGCTATAGCCTTGGGGCGTGGGGCCGGTAAAGTTCATCCGCCGTCCTCGGAATGGGCCGAGACTTTGCCCACCCCCTCCCTAAGCTAAAAATAAGCTGCGGGCACAGCCGCTCCCGAAAAAGAGCAGCCGAACCCCTTGGCGCAAAGTTCGTCCAGCGGAAAAATACCCAAAAAAGGGGTGTGCTATAGCCTTTGGGCGTGGGGCCGGCAAAGTTCATCCGCCATCCTCGGAATGGGCCGAGACTTTGGCTACACACCCCCCGCGACAAAAATAGGCCGCGGGCACAGCCGCGCCCAAAAAATGAGCAGCCAAACCCCTTGGCGCCAAGTTCGTACTGCGGAAAAATGCCCTGAAAAGGAGTGGGCTATAGCCTTGGGGCGTGGGGCTGGCGAAATTCGTCCGCCGGACTCGGAATGGGCCGAGACTTTGCTCACCCCCTCCCCGGGACAAAAATAGGCAGCGGGCACAACCACGTCCAAAAAAGAGCAGCCGAACCCCTTGGCGCCAAGTTCATCCTGCGGAAAAATGCCCCAAAAGGGGTGGGCTATAGCCTTGGGGCGTGGGGCTGGCGAACTTCGTCCGCCGGACTCGAAATGGGCCGAGACTTTGCCCACCCCCTCCCCACGACAAAAATAGGCCACGGGCACAGCCGCTTTCAAAAAAGAGCAGCCGAACCCGTTGGCGCCAAGTTCGTCCTGCGGAAAAATGCCCAAAATGGGGTGGGCGATAGCCTTGGGGCGTGGGGCTGGCGAACTTCGTCCGCCTTCCTCGGAATGGGCCGAGACTTTACTCACCCCCTCCCAACGACAAACATAGGCCGCTGGCACAGCAGCGCCCAAAAAAGAGCACCTGAACCCCTTAGCGCCAAGTTAGTCCTTCGGAAAAATGCCCAAAAAGGGGGTGGGCTATAGCCTTGGGCCGTGGGGCTGGCGAACTTCATCCGCCGGACTCGGAACGGGGCGAGACTTTGCCCACTCCCTCCACGCAGTAAAAATAGGCCGCGGCCAAAGCCGCGCCCATAAAAGAACAGCCGAACCCCTTTGCGCCAAGTTCGTACTGCGGAAAAATGCCTAAAAACGTTGTGTGCTATAGCCTTGGGGCGTGGGGCTGGCGAACTTCGTCCGCCGGACTCAAAATGGGCCGAGACTTTGCCCACCCCCTCCCCACGACAAAAACAGGCCACTGGCACAGCCGCGCCCAAAAAAGAGCACCCGAACCCCTTCGCGCCAAGTTAGTCCTTCGGAAAAATGCCCAAAAAGGGGGTGGGCTATAGCCTTGGGGCGTGGGGTGGGCGAACTTTGTCCGCCGGACTCGGAATGGGCCGAGACTTTGCCCACCCCCTCCCCACAACAAAAATAGGCCGCGGCCACAGCCGCGCCCAAAAAAGTGCAGCCGAACCCCTTGGCGCCAAGTTCGTCCTGCGGAAAAATGCCCAAAAAGGGGGTGGGCTATAGCCTTGGGGCGTGGGGTGGGCGAACTTTGTCCGCCGGACTTGGAATGGGCCGAGACTTTGCCCACCCCCTCCCCGCGACAAAAATAGTCCGCGGGCACAGCCGCGCCCCAAAAAGTGCAGCCGAACCCCTTGGCGCCAAGTTCGTCCTGCGGAAAAATGCCCAAAAAAGGGGTGTGCTATAGCCTTTGGGCGTGGGGCCGGCAAAGTTCGTCCGCCGGACTCGGAATGGGCCGAGACTTTTCCCACCCCCTCCCCGCGACAAAAATAGGCCGTGGGCACAGCCGCGTCCGAAAAAGAGCAGCCGAACCCCTTGGCGCCAAGTTCGTCCTGCGGAAAAATGCCCAAAAAAGGGGTGTGCTATAGCCTTGGGGGGTGGGCCGGCAAAGATCGTCCGCCTGACTCGGAATGGGCCGAGACTTTTCCCACCCCCTCCCCGCGACAAAAATAGGCCGCGGGTACAGCCGTACCCAAAAAGGAGCAGCCGAACACCATGGCGCCAAGTCCGTCCTGCGGAAAATTGCCCAAAAAGGGGGTGGGCTATAGCCTTGGGGCGTGGGGCTGGCGAACTTCGTCCGCCTTCCTCGTAATGGACAGAGACATTTGCCACCCCCTCCCCGCGACAAAATTAGGCCGCGGGCACAGCCGCGCCCAAAAAAGTGCAGCCGAACCCCTTGGTGCCAAGTTTGTCCTGCGGAAAAATGGCCAAAATGGGTGTGGGCTATAGGCTTGGGGCGTGGGGCCGGTAAAGTTCATCCGCCGTCCTCGGAATGGGCCGAGACTTTGCCCACCCCCTCCCTGCACTAAAGATAAGCTGCGGGCATAGCCGCTCCCAAAAAAGAGCAGCCGAACCCCTTGGCGCAAAGTTCGTCCTGCGGAAAAATACCCAAAAAAGGGGTGTGCTATAGCCTTTGGGCGTGGGGCCGGCAAAGTTCATCCGCCATCCTCGGAATGGGCCGAGACTTTGGCCACCCCCCCCGCAACAAAAATAGGCCGCGGGCACAGCCGCGCTCAAAAAAGTGCAGCCAAACCCCTTGGCGCCAAGTTCGTCCTGCGGAAAAATGCCCAAAAAGGGGGTGGGCTATAGCCTTGGGGCGTGGGGTGGGCGAACTTTGTCCGCCGGACTCGGAATGGGCCGAGACTTTGCCCACCCCCTCCCCGCAACAAAAATAGGCCGTGGGCACAGCCGCGAACAAAAAAGTGCAGCCGAACACTTGGCGCCAAGTTCGTCCTGCGGAAAAATGCCCAAAAAAGGGGTGTGCTATAGCCTTTGGGCGTGGGGCCGGCAAAGTTCGTCCGCCGGACTCGGAATGGGCCGAGACTTTTCCCACCCCCTCCCCGCAACAAAAATAGGCCACGGGCACAGCCGCGCCCAAAAAAGTGCAGCCGAACCCCTTGGCGCCAAGTTCGTCCTGCGGAAAAATGCCCAAAAAATGGGTCTGCTATAGCCTTGGGGCGTGGGGCCGGCTAAGTTCGTCCGCCGGACTCGGAATGGGCCGAGACTTTTCCCACCCCCTCCCCACGACAAAAATAGGCCGCGGGCACAGCCGCGCCCAAAAAAGAGCAGCCGAACCCCTTCGCGCCAAGTTCGTCATGCGGAAAAATGCCCAAAAAGGGGGTGGGCTATAGCCTTGGGGCGTGGGGCTGGCGAACTTCGTCCGCCTTCCTTGGAATAGGCCGAGACTTTGCCCACCGCCTCCCCGCGACAAAAATCGACCGCGGGCACAGCCGCGCCCAAAAAGGTGCTGCCGAACCCCTTGGCGCCATGTTCGTCGTGCGGAAAAATGCCCAAAAAAGGGGTGGGCTATAGCCTTGGGGGGTGGGGCCGGCACACTTCGTCCGCCTTCCTCGGAATCGGCCGAGACTTTTCCCACCCCCTCCCCGCGACAAACATAGGCCGCGGGCACAGCCGCGCCCGAAAAAGAGCAGCCGAACCCCGTGGCGCCAAGTTCGTCCTGCGAAAAAATGCCCAAAAAGGGGGTGGGCGAACTTTGTCCGCCGGACTCGGAATGGGCCGAGACTTTGCCCACCCCCTCCCCGCGACAAAAATAGGCTGCGGGCACAGCTGAACCCCTTGGCGCCAAGTTCGTCCTGCGGAAAAATGCCCAAAAAGGGGGTGGGCTATAGCCTTGGGGCGTGGGGTGGGCGAACTTTGTCCGCCGAACTCGGAATGGGCCGAGACTTTGCCCACCCCCTCCCCGCGACAAAAATAGTCCGCGGGCACAGCCGCGCCCCAAAAAGTGCAGCCGAACCCCTTGGCGCCAAGTTCGTCCTGCGGAAAAATGCCCAAAAAAGGGGTGTGCTATAGCCTTTGGGCGTGGGGCCGGCAAAGTTCGTCCGCCGGACTCGGAATGGGCCGAGACTTTTCCCACCCCCTCCCCGCGACAAAAATAGGCCGCGGGCACAGCCGCGCCCAAAAAATTGCAGCCGAACCCCTTGGCGCCAAGTTCGTCCTGCGGAAAAATGCCCAAAAAACGGGTCTGCTATAGCCTTGGGGCGTGGGGCCGGCTAAGTTCGTCCGCCGGACTCGGAATGGGCCGAGACTTTTCCCACCCCCTCCCCACGACAAAAATAGGCCGCGGGCACAGCCGCACCCCAAAAAGAGCAGCCGAACCCCTTGGCGCCAAGTTCGTCCTGCGGAAAAATGCCCAAAAAGGAGGTGGGCTATAGCCTTGGGGCGTGGGGCTGGCGAACTTCGTCCGCCTTCCTTGGAATAGGCCGAGACTTTGCCCACCGCCTCCCCGCGACAAAAATCAACCGCGGGCACAGCCGCGCCCAAAAAGGTGCTGCCGAACCCCTTGGCGCCATGTTCGTCGTGCGGAAAAAATGCCCAAAAAAGGGGTGGGCTATAGCCTTGGGGGGTGGGGCCGGCGCACTTCATCCGCCTTCCTCGGAATCGGCCGAGACTTTTCCCACCCCCCTCCCCGCGACAAACATAGGCCGCGGGCACAGCCGCGCCCGAAAAAGAGCAGCCGAACCCCTTGGCGCCAAGTTCGTCCTGCGAAAAAATGCCCAAAAAGGGGGTGGGCGAACTTTGTCCGCCGGACTCGGAATGGGCCGAGACTTTGCCCACCCCCTCCCCGCGACAAAAATAGGCTGCGGGCACAGCTGAACCCCTTGGCGCCAAGTTCGTCCTGCGGAAAAATGCCCAAAAAGGGGGTGGGCTATAGCCTTGGGGCGTGGGGTTGGCGAACTTTGTCCGCCGAACTCGGAATGGGCCGAGACTTTGCCCACCCCCTCCCCGCGACAAAAATAGTCCGCGGGCACAGCCGCGCCCCAAAAAGTGCAGCCGAACCCCTTGGCGCCAAGTTCGTCCTGCGGAAAAATGCCCAAAAAAGGGGTGTGCTATAGCCTTTGGGCGTGGGGCCGGCAAAGTTCGTCCGCCGGACTCGGAATGGGCCGAGACTTTTCCCACCCCCTCCCCGCGACAAAAATAGGCCGCGGGCACAGCCGCGCCCAAAAAATTGCAGCCGAACCCCTTGGCGCCAAGTTCGTCCTGCGGAAAAATGCCCAAAAAACGGGTCTGCTATAGCCTTGGGGCGTGGGGCCGGCTAAGTTCGTCCGCCGGACTCGGAATGGGCCGAGACTTTTCCCACCCCCTCCCCACGACAAAAATAGGCCGCGGGCACAGCCGCGCCCAAAAAAGAGCAGCCGAACCCCTTGGCGCCAAGTTCGTCCTGCGGAAAAATGCCCAAAAAGGAGGTGGGCTATAGCCTTGGGGCGTGGGGCTGGCGAACTTCGTCCGCCTTCCTTGGATTAGGCCGAGACTTTGCCCACCGCCTCCCCACGACAAAAATCAACCGCGGGCAAAGCCGCGCCCAAAAAGGTGCTGCCGAACCCCTTGGCGCCATGTTCGTCGTGCGGAAAAATGCCCAAAAAAGGGGTGGGCTATAGCCTTGGGGGGTGGGGCCGGCGCAGTTCATCCACCGGACTCGGAATGGGCCGAGACATTTCCCACCCCCTCCACGCGCCATAAATTGGCCGCGGGCACAGCCGCGCCCAAAAACGAGCAGCCGAACCCCTTGGTGCCAAGCTCGTCCTGGGGCAAAATGCCCAAAAAACGGGTGTGCTATAGCCTTTGGGCGTCGGCCGGCAAAGTTCAGCCGCCTTGCCCAGAATGGGCCGAGACTTTGCCCATCCCCGCCCCGCACCAAAAATAGGCCGCGGGCACAGCCGCGCCTAAAAAAGAGCAGCCGAACCCCTTGGCGCCAAGTTCGTCCTGCGGAAAAATGCCCAAAAAAGGGGTGTGCTATAGCCTTTGGGCGTGGGGCCGGCAAAGTTCATCCGCCTTCCTCGGAATGGGCCGAGACTTTGGCCACCCCTCCCCGCGACAAAAATAGGCCGCGGTCACATCCGCGCCCAAAAAAGAGCAGCTGAACCCCTTGGCGCCAAGTTCGTCCTGCGGAAAAATGCCCAAAACGGGGGTGGGTTATGGCCTTGGGGAGTGGAGCCGGCGCAGTTCATCCACCGGACTCGGAATGGGCCGAGACATTTCCCACCCCCTCCACGCGCCATAAATTGGCCGCGGGCACAGCCGCGCCCAAAAAAGAGCAGCCGAGCCCCTTGGCGCCAAGTTCGTCCTGCGGAAAAATGCCCAAAAAAGGGGTGTGCTATAGCCTTTGGGCGTGGGGCCGGCAAAGTTCATCCGCCTTCCTCGGAATGGGCCGAGACTTTGGCCACCCCCTCCCCGCGACAAAAATAGGCCGCGGTCACATCCGCGCCCAAAAAAGAGCAGCTGAACCCCTTGGCGCCAAGTTCGTCCTGCGGAAAAATGCCCAAAAAGGGGGTGGGCTATGGCCTTGGGGAGTGGAGCCGGCGCAGTTCATCCACCGGACTCGGAATGGGCCGAGACATTTCCCACCCCCTCCACGCGCCATAAATTGGCCGCGGGCACAGCCGCGCCCAAAAACGAGCAGCCAAACCCCTTGGTGCCAAGCTCGTCCTGGGGCAAAATGCCCAAAAAACGGGTGTGCTATAGCCTTTGGGCGTCGGCCGGCAAAGTTCAGCCGCCTTGCCCAGAATGGGCCGAGACTTTGCCCATCCCCGCCCCGCACCAAAAATAGGCCGCGGGCACAGCCGCGCCTAAAAAAGAGCAGCCGAACCCCTTGGCGCCAAGTTCTTCCTGCGGAAGAATGCCCAAATTAGGGGTGGGCTATAGCCTTGGGGCGTGGGGCCAGTGAACTTCGTCCGCCGGACTCATAATGGGCCGAGACATTGGCCACCCCCTCCCCGCGACAAAAATCGGCCGCGGGCACAGCCGCGCCCAAAAAAGAGCAACCGAACACCTTGGCGCCAGGTTCGTACAGTGGAAAAATTCCCAACAAAGGGGTGTGCTATAGCCTTTGCGCGTGGGGCCGGCGCACTTCGTCCGCCTTCCTCGGAATGGGCCGAGACTTTGGCCACCCGCTCCCTGCGACAAAAATAGGCCGCGGGCACAGCCACGCCCAAAAAAGAGCAGCCGAACCCCTTGGCGCCAAGTTCGTCCTGCGGAAAAATGCGCAAAAAGGGGGTGGGCTATAGCCTTGGGGCGTGGGGCCGGCGTACTTCATCCGCCGGACTTGGAATGGGCTGAGACTTTGGCCACCGCCTCCCCGAGACAAAAATAGGCCGCGGGCACAGCCGCAGAACCCCTTGGCGCCAAGTTCGTCCTGCGGAAAAATGCCCAAAAAAGGGGTGTGCTATATAGCCTTTGGGCGTGGGGCCGGCGAACTTCGTACACCTTCCTCGGAATGGGCCGAGACATTGGCCACCCCCTCCCTGCGACAAAAATAGGCCGCGGGCACAGCCGCGCCCAAAAAAGAGCAGCCGAACCCCTTGGCGCCAAGTTCGTCCTGCGCAAAAATGCCCAAAAAGGGGGTGGGCTATAGCCTTGGAGCGTGGGGCCAGCGAACTTCATCCGCCGGACTCGGAATGGGCCGAGACATTGGCCACCCCCTCCCTGCGACAAAAATAGGCCGCGGACACAGCCGCGCCCAAAAAAGAGCAGCCGAACCCCTTGGTGCCAAGTTCGTCCTGCGGCAAAATGCCCAAAAAAGGGGTGTTCGATAGCCTTTGGGCGTCGGCCGGCAAAGTTCATCCGCCTTCCTCAGAATGGGCCGAGACTTTGCTCACCCCCGCCCCGCGCCAAAAATAGGCCGCGGCCACAGACGCACCCAAAAAAGAGCAGCCGAACCTCTTGGTACGAAGTTCGTCCTGCGGCAAAACGCCAAAAAAAGGGGTGTGCTATAGCCTTTCGGCGTCGGCCGGCAAATTCATCCGCCTTCCTCAGAATGGGCCGAGACATTGGCCACCCCCTCCCCGCGCCAAAAATATGCCGCGGGCACAGCCGCGCCCAAAAAAGAGCACCCGAACCCCTTGGCGCCAAGTTCGTCCTGCGGAAAAATGCGCAAAAAGGGGGTGGGCTATAGCCTTGGGGCGTGGGGCCGGCGTACTTCATCCGCCGGACTTGGAATGGGCTGAGACTTTGGCCACCGCCTCCACGAGACAAAAATAGGCCGCGGGCACAGCCGCGCCCAAAAAAGAGCCGCCGAACCCCTTGGCGCCAAGTTCGTCCTGCGGAAAAATGCCCAAAAAAGGGGTGTGCTATATAGCCTTTGGGCGTGGGGCCGGCGAACTTCGTACACCTTCCTCGGAATGGGCCGAGACATTGGCCACCCCCTCCCTGCGACAAAAATAGGCCGCGGGCACAGCCGCGCCCAAAAAAGAGCAGCCGAACCCCTTGGCGCCAAGCTCGTCCTGTAGAAAAATGCCCAAAAAGGGGGTGGGCTATAGCCTTGGGGCGTGGGGCTAGTGAACTTCGTCCGCCGGACTCAGAATGGGCCGACACTTTGGCCACCGCCTCCCCGCGACAAAAATAGGCCGCGGGCACAGCCGCGTCCAAAAAAGAGCAGCCGAACCCCTTGGTGCCAAGCTCATCCTGTGGCAAAATGCGCAAAAAACGGGTGTGCTATAACCTTTGGGCGTCGGCCGGCAAAGTTCATCCGCCTTACTCAGAATGGGCCGAGACTTTGCCCATCCCCGCCCCGCGCCAAAAATAGGCCGCGGGCACGGCCGCACCTAAAAAAGAGCAGCCGAACCCCTTGGCGCCAAGTTCGTCCTGCGGAAAAATGCCCAAATTGGGGGTGGGCTATAGCCTAGGGGCGTGGGGCTAGCGAACTTCGTCCGCCAGACTCAGAATGGGCCGAGACATTGGCCACCCCCTCCCCACGACAAAAATCGGCAGCGGGCACAGCCACGCCCAAAAAAGAGCAGCCGAACACCTTGGCGCCAAGTTCGTCCAGCGGAAAAATTCCCAAAAAAGGGGTGTCCTATAGCCTTTGGGCGTGGGGCCGGCGCACTTCGTCCGCCTTCCTCGGAATGGGCCGAGCCTTTGGCCACTCTCTCCCTGCGACAAAAATAGGCCGCGGGCACAGCCGCGCCCAAAAAAGAGCAGCCGAACCCCTTGGCGCCAAGTTCGTCCTGCGGAAAAATGCCCGAAAAGGGGGTGGGCTATAGCCTTGGGGCGTGGGGCCGGCGAACTTCATCCGCCAGGCTCGGAATGGGCCGAGACATTGGCCACCCCCTCCCTGCAACAAAAATAGGCCACGGGCACAGCGGCGCTCAAAAAAGAGCAGCCGAACCCCTTGGCGCCTAGTTCGTCCTGCGGCAAAATGCCAAAAAAAGGGGTGTGCTATAGCCTTTGGGCGTGGGGCCGGCGCACTTCGTCCGCCTTCCTCGGAATGGGCCGAGACTTTGGCCACCCAGTTCCTACGACAAAAATAGGCCGCGGGCACAGCCGCGCCCAAAAAAGAGCAGCCGAACCCCTTGGTGCCAAGTTCATCCTGCGGCAAAATGCCCAAAAAAGGGGTGTGCGATAGCCTTTGGGCGTCGGCCGGCAAAGTTCATCCGCCTTCCTCAGAATGGGCCGAGACCTTGCCCACCCCTCCCCGCACCAAAAATAGGCCGCGGGCACAGCCGCGCCCAAAAAAGAGCAGCCGAACCACTTGGCGCCAAGTTCGTCCTGCGGACAAATGCCCAAAAAGGGGGTGGGCTATAGCCTTGGGCCGTGGGGCAAGCGAACTTCGTCCTCCGGACTCAGAATGGGCCGAGACATTGGCCACCCCCTCCCCGCGACAAAAATAGGCCGCGGGCACAGCCGCGCCCGAAAAAGAGCAGCTGAACCCCCTGGCGCCAAGTTCGTCCTGCGGCAGAATGCCCAAAAAAGGGATGTGCGATAGCCTTTGGGCGTCGGCCGGCAAAGTTCATCCGCCTCCCTCAGAATGGGCCGAGACTTTACTCACCCCCGCCCCGCGCCAAAAATAGGCCGCGGGCATAGCCGCGCCCAAAAAAGAGCAGCCGAACCCCATGGCGCCAAGTTTGTCCCGCGGAAAAATGCCCAAAAAGGGGGTGGGCCATAGCCTTGGGGCGTGGGGCCAGCGAACTTCGTCCGCCGGACTCAGAATGGGCCGAGACATTGGCCACCCCCTCCCTGCGACAAAAATAGGCCGCGGCCACCGACGCGCCCAAAAAAGAGCATCCGAAACCCTTGGTACGAAGTTCGTCCTGCGGCAAAACGCCCAAAAAAGGGGTGTGCTATAGCCTTTGGGCGTCGGCCGGCAAAGTTCATCCGCCTTACTCAGAATGGGCCGAGACTTTGCCCATCCCCGTACCCCGCCAAAAGTAGGCCGCGGGCACAGCCGCGCCTAAAAAAGAGCAGCCGAACCCCTTGGCGCCAAGTTCGTCCTGCGGAAAAATGCCCAAATTGGGGGTGGGCTATACCCTTGGGGCGTGGGGCCAGCGAACTTCGTCCGCCGGACTCATAATGGGCCGAGACATTGGCCACCCCCTCCCCGCGACAAAAATAGGCCGCGGGTACAGCCGCGCCCAAAAAAGAGCAGCCGAACACCTTGGCGCCAAGTTCATCCATTGGAAATATTCCCAAAAAAGGGGTGTGCTATAGCCTTTGGGCGTGGGGCCGGCGCACTTCGTCCGCCTTCCTCGGAATGGGCCGAGACATTGGCCACCCCCTCCCTGCGACAAAAATAGGCCACGGGCACAGCTGCGCCCAAAAAAGAGCAGCCGAACCCCTTGGTGCCAAGTTCGTCCTGCGGAAAAATGCCCAAAAAAGGGGAGTGCGATAGCCTTTGGGCGTCGACTGGCAAAGTTCATCCGCCTTTCTCAGAATGGGCCGAGACCTTGCCCACCCCCTCCCCGCGCCAAAAATAGGCCGCGGGCACAGCCGCGCCCAAAAAAGAGCAGCCGAACCCCTTGGTACGAAGTTCGTCCTGCGGCAAAACGCCCAAAAAAGGGGTGTGCTATAGCCTTTGGGCGTCGGCCGGCAAAGTTCATCCGCCTTCCTCAGAATGGGCCGAGACTTTGCCCACCCCCTCCCCGTGCCAAAAATAGGCCGCGGGCACCGCTGCGCCTAAAAAAGAGCAGCCGAACCCCTTGGTGCCAAGCTCGTCCAGTGGCAAAATGCCCAAAAAAGGGGTGTGCTAGAGCCTTTGGGCGTCGGCCGGCAAAGTTCATCCGCCTTCCTCAGAATGGGCCGAGACTTTGCCCACCGCCTCCCCGCACCAAAAATAGGCCGCCGGCACAGCCGCGCCTAAAAAAGAGCAGGCGAACCCCTTGGCGCCAAGTTCGTCCAGCGGACAAATGCCCAAAAAGGGGGTGGGCTATAGCCTTGGGCCGTGGCGCCAGCGAACTTCGTCCGCCGGACTCAGAATGGGCCGAGACATTGGCCACCCCCTCCCCGTGACAAAAATAGGCCGCGGGCACAGCCGCGCCCAAAAAAGAGCAGCCGAACCCCCTGGCGCCAAGTTCGTCCTGCAGAAAAATGCCCAAAAAAGGGGTGTACTATAGCCTTTGGGCGTGGGGCCGGCGCACTTCGTCCGCCTTCCTCGGAATGGGCCGAGACATTGGCCACCCCCTCCCTGCGGCAAAAATAGGCCGCGGGCACAGCCGAGCCCAAAAAAGAGCAGCCGAACCCCTTGGTGCCAAGTTCGTCCGGCGGTAAAATGCCCAAAAAAGGGGTGTGCTATAGCCTTTGGGCGTCGGCCGGCAAAGTTCATCCGCCTTCCTCAGAATGGGCCGAGACATTGCCCACCCCCTCCCCTCACCAAAAATAGGCCGCGGGCACAGCCGCGCCCAAAAAAGGGCAGCCGAACCCCTTGGCGCCAAGTTCGTCCAGCGGAAAAATTCCCAAAAAAGGGGTGTGCTATAGCCTTTGGGCGTGGGGCCGGCGAACTTCGTACACCTTCCTCGGAATGGGCCGAGACTTTGCCCACCCCCTCCCCTCACCAAAAATAGGCCGTGGGCACAGCCGCGCCCAAAAAAGAGCAGCCGAACCCCATGCCGCCAAGTTCGTCTTCCGGAAAAATGCCCAAAAAGGGGTTGGCTATAGCCTTGGGACGTGGGGCGTGCGAACTTCGTCCGCCGGACTCGGAATGGGCCGAGACTTTGCCCACCACCTCCCCGCGACCAAAATAGGCCGCGGGCACAGCCGCGCCCTAAAAAGAGCAGCCGAACCCCTGGGCGCCAAGTTCGTCCTGCGAAAAAATGCCCGAAAAAGGGGTGTGCTATAGCTTATTGTCGTGGGGCCGGCGAACTTCGTCCTCCTTCCTCAGAATGGGTCGAGACTTTGGCCACCCCCTCCCCGGGACAAAAATAGGCCGCGGGCACAGCCGCGCCTAAAAAAGAGCAGCCGAACCCCTTGGCGCGAAGTTCGTCCAGCGGAAAAATGCCCAAAAAGGGGGTGGGCTATAACCTTGGGGCGTGGGGCCGGCGAACTTCGTCCGCCGGACTCAGAATGGGCCGAGACTTTGCCACCACCTCCCCACGACAAAAATAGGCTGCGGGCAAAGCCGCGCCCAAATAAGAGCAGCCGAACCCCTTGGTGCCAAGCTCGTCCTGTGGTAAAATGCCCAAAAAAGGGGTGTGCTATAGCCTTTGGGCGTCGACCGGCGAAGTTCATCCGCCTTCCTCAGAATGGGCCGAGACTTTGCCCACCCCTGTCCCGCACCAAAAATAGGCCGCGGGCACAGCCGCGCCTAAAAAAGAGCAGCCGAACCCCTTGGCGACAAGTTCGTCCTGCGGAAAAAAGCCCAAAAAGGGGGTGGGCTATAGCCTTGGGGCGTGGAGCCCGCGAACTTCGTCCGCCGGACTCAGAATGGGCCGAGACATTGGCCACCCCCTCCCCGCGACAAAAATAGGTCGCGAGCACAGCCGCGCCCAAAAAAGAGCAGCCCAACCCCTTGGCGCCAAGTTCGTCCTGCCGAAAAATTCCCAAAAAAGGGGTGTGCTATAGCCTTTGGGCGTGGGGCCGGCGCACTTCGTCCGCCTTCCTCGGAATGGGCCGAGACCTTGGCCACCCCCTCCTTATGACAAAAATAGGCCGCGGGCACAGCCGCGAATAAAAAAGAGTAGCCGAACCCCTTGCTGCCAAATTAGTCCTGCGGCAAAATGCCCAAAAAAGGGGGTGTGCTATAGCCTTTGGGCGTCGGCCGGCAATGTTCATCCGCCTTCCTCAGAATGGGCCGAGACATTGGCCACCCCCTCCCCGCGACAAAAATAGGCCGCTGGCACAGCCGCGCCTAAAAAAGAGCAGCCGAACCCCTTGGCAACAAGTTCGTCCTGCGGAAAAATGCCCAAAAAGGGGGTGTGCTATAGCCTTGGGGCGTGGGGCCGGTGAACTTCGTGCGCTGGACTCAGAATGGGCCATGACTTTGCCACCCCCTCCCCGCGACAAAAATAGGCCGCGGGCACAGCCGCGCCCAAAAAAGAGCAGCCGAACCCCCTGGCGCCAAGTTCGTCCAGTGGCAAAATGCCCAAAAAAGGGGTGTGCTATAGCCTTTGGCGTCGGCCGGCAAAGTTCATCCGCCTTCCTCAGAATGGGCCGAGACTTTGCCCACCCCCGCCCCGCGCCAAAAATAGGCCGCGGGCACAGCCGCGCCTAAAAAAGAGCAGCCGAACCCCTTGGCGTTAAGTTCGTCCTGCGGAAAAATTCCCAAAAAGGGTGTGGGCTATAGCCTTGGGGCGTGGGGCCCGCGAACCTCGTCCGCCGGACTCAGAATGGGCCGAGACATTGGCCACCGCCTCCCCGCGACACAAATAGGCCGCGGGAACAGCCGCGCCAAAAAAAGAGCAGCCCAACCCCCTGGCGCCAAGTTCGTCCTGCCGAAAAATTCCCAAAAAAGGGGTGTCCTATAGCCATTGGGCGTGGGGCCGGCGCACTTCGTCCGCCTTCCTCGGAATGGGCCGAGACCTTGGCCACCCCCTCGCTGCGACAAAAATAGGCCGCGGGCACAGCCGCGAATAAAAAAGTGCAGCCGAACCCCTTGCAGCCAAGTTCGTCCTGCGGCAAAATGCCCAAAAAAGGGGTGTGCTATGGCCTTTGGGCGTCGGCCGGCAATGTTCGTCCGCCTTCCTCAGAATGGGCCGAGACTTTGCCCACCCCATCCCCGCACCAAAAATAGGCCGCGGGCACAGCCGCGCCTAAAAAAGAGCAGCCGAACCCCTTGGCGCCAAGTTCGTCCTGCGGAAAAATGCCCAAAAAGGGGGTGGGCTATAGCCTTGGGGCATGGGGCCGGCGGACTTCGTCCGCCGCACTCAGAATCGGCCGAGACATTGGCCACCCCCTCCCCGCGACAAAAATAGGCCGCGAGTAAAAAAGTGCAGCCGAACCCCTTGCTGCCAAGTTCGTCCCGCGGCAAAAATGCCCGAAAAGAGGGTGGGCTATAGCCTTGGGGCGTGGGGCCCGCGAACTTCGTCCGCCGGACTCAGAATGGGCCGAGACATTGGCCACCCCCTCCCTGCGACAAAAGTAGGCCGCTGGCACAGCCGCGCCCAAAAAAGAGCAGCCGAACCCTTGGTGCCAAGTTCGTCCTGCGGAAAAATGCCGAAAAAAGGGGTGTGCTATAGCCTTTGGGCGTGGGGCCGGCAAAGTTCATCCGCCTTCCTCGGAATGAGCCGAGACTTTGCCCGCCCCCTCCCCGCGCCAAAAATTGGCCGAGGGCACAGCCGCGCCCAAAAAAGAGCGGCCGAAACCCTTGGCACCAAGTTCGTCCAGCGGAAAAATGCCCAAAAAGGGGGTGGGCTATAACCCTGGGGCATGGGGCTGGCGAACTTCGTCCGTCGGACTCGGAATAGGCCGAGACTTTGAACACCCCCTCCCCGCGACAAAAATAGGCCGCCGGCACAGCCGCGCCCAAAAAAGAGCAGTCGAACCCCTTGGTGCCATGTTCGTCCCGCGGAAAAATGCCCAAAAAGGGGTGGGCTATAGCCTTGGGGCGTGGGGCTGGCGAACTTCATCCGCCTTCAACAGAATGGGCCGAGACTTTGCCCACCCCCCCACAGCGACAAAAATAGGCCGCGGGCTCAGCCGCGAACAAAAAATAGCAGCCGAACCCCTTGGCGCCTCGTTCGTCCTCCGGAAAAATGCCCAAAAAGGGGGTGGGCTATAGCCTAGGGGCGTGGGGCTGGCGAACCCTCCCCGCGACAAAAATAGGCCGTGGGCACAGCCGCACCCAAAAAAGAGCAGCCGATCCCCTTGGCGCCAAGTACGTCCTGCAGAAAAATGCCCAAAAAAGGGGTGGGCTATAGCCTTGGGGCGTGGGGCTGCCGAAATTCGTCCGCCGGATTCGGAATGGGCCGAGACTTTGCCCACCCCCTCCCCGCGACAAAAATAGGCCGTGGGCACAGCCACGCCCAAAAAAGAGCAGCCGAACCCCTTGGCGACTAGTTCGTCCGGTAGAAAATTGCCCAAAAAAGGGGTGGGCTGTAGCCTTGGGGCGTGGGGCTTGCGAACTTCATCCGCCGGACTCGGAATGTGCCGAGACTTTGCCCACCCCATCACCAAGTTCGTCCAGCGGAAAAATTCCCAAAAAAGGGGTGTGCTATAGCCTTTGGGCGTGGGAACGGCGAACTTCGTACACCTTCCTCGGAATGGGCCGAGACTTTGGCCACCCCCTCCCAGCGACAAAAGTAGGCCGCGGGCACAGCCGCGCCCAAAAAAGTCCAGCCAAACCCCTTGGCGCCAAGTTCGTCCTGCGGCAAAATGCCCAAAAAGGGGGTGTGCTATAGCCTTTGGGCGTGGGGCCGGCAAAGTTCCTCCGCCTTCCTCGGAATGGGTCTAGACTTTTCCCACCCCCTCCCTTCACCAAAAATAGGCCGTGGGCACAGCCGAACCCCTTGGCGCCAAGTTCGTCTTGCGGAAAAATGCCAAAAAAGGGGTTGGCTATAGCCTTGGGGCATGGGGCGGGCGAACTTTGTCCGCCAGACTTGAAATGGGTCGAGACTTTGCCCACCCCCTCCCCGCGACCAAAGTAGGCCGCGGGCACAGCCACGCCCAAAAAAGAGCAGCCGAACCCCTTGGCGACTAGTTCGTCCGGTAGAAAATTGCCCAAAAAAGGGGTGGGCTGTAGCCTTGGGGCGTGGGGCTTGCGAACTTCATCCGCCGGACTCGGAATGTGCCGAGACTTTGCCCACCCCATCACCAAGTTCGTCCAGCGGAAAAATTCCCAAAAAAGGGGTGTGCTATAGCCTTTGGGCGTGGGAACGGCGAACTTCGTACACCTTCCTCGGAATGGGCCGAGACTTTGGCCACCCCCTCCCAGCGACAAAAGTAGGCCGCGGGCACAGCCGCGCCCAAAAAAGTCCAGCCAAACCCCTTGGCGCCAAGTTCGTCCTGCGGCAAAATGCCCAAAAAGGGGGTGTGCTATAGCCTTTGGGCGTGGGGCCGGCAAAGTTCCTCCGCCTTCCTCGGAATGGGTCTAGACTTTTCCCACCCCCTCCCTTCACCAAAAATAGGCCGTGGGCACAGCCGAACCCCTTGGCGCCAAGTTCGTCTTGCGGAAAAATGCCAAAAAAGGGGTTGGCTATAGCCTTGGGGCATGGGGCGGGCGAACTTTGTCCGCCAGACTTGAAATGGGTCGAGACTTTGCCCACCCCCTCCCCGCGACCAAAGTAGGCCGCGGGCACAGCCGCGCCCAAAAAAGAGCAGCCGAGCCCCTTGGCGCCAAGTTCGTCCTGTGGAAAAATGCCCAAAAAAGGGGTGTGCTATAGCCTTTGGGCGAGGGGCCGGCAAAGTTCATCCGCCTTCCTCGGAATGGGCCGAGACTTTGCCCACCCCATCCCCGCGACCAAAGTAGGCCGCGGGCACAGCCGCGCCCAAAAAAGAGCAGCCGAGCCCCTTGGCGCCAAGTTCGTCCTGCGGAAAAATGCCCAAAAAAGGGGTGTGCTATAGCCTTTGGGCGAGGGGCCGGCAAAGTTCATCTGCCTTCCTCGGAATGGGCCGAGACTTTGCCCACCCCCTCCCCGCGACCAAAATAGGCCGCGGGCACAGCCGCGCCCAAAAAAGAGCAGCCGAGCCCCTTGGCGCCAAGTTCGTCCTGCGGAAAAATGCCCAAAAAAGGGGTGTGCTATAGCCATTGGGCGTGGGGCCGGCAAAGTTCATCCGCCTTCCTCGGAATGGGCCGAGACTTTGCCCACCCCCTCCCCGCACCAAAAATAGGCCGCGGGCACAGCCGCGCCCAAAAAAGAGCAGCCGAACCCTTGGCGCCAAGTTCGTCCTGCGGAAAAATGCCCAAAAAAGGGGTGTGCTATAGCCTTTGGGCGTGGGGCCGGCAAAGCTGATCCGCCTTCCTCGGAATGGGCCGAGACTTTGCCCTTCCCCTCCCCACGCCAAAAATAAGCCGCGGGCACAGCCGCGCCCAAAAAAGAGCGGCCGAACCCCTTGGCGCCAAGTTCGTCCTGTGGAAAAATGCCCAAAAAGGGGGTGGGCTATATCCTTTGGGCGTGTGGCTGGCGAACTTCGTCCGCCGGACTCGGAATAGCCCGAGACTTTGGCCACCCCCTCCCCGCGACAAAAATAGGCTGCGGGCACAGCCGCGCCCAAAAAAGAGCAGCCGAACCCCTTGGTGCCATGTTCGTCCAGCGGAAAAAGGCCCAAAAAGGGGTGGGCTATAGCCTTGGGGCGTGGGGCTGGCAAACTTCGTCCGCCTTCCACAGAATGGGCCGAGACTTTGCCCACCCCCTCACCGCGACAAAAATAGGCCGCGGGCACAGCCGCGCCCAAAAAATAGCAGCCGAACCCCTTGGCGCCAGGTTTGTCCACCGGAAAAATGCCCAAAAAGGCGGTGGGCTATAGCCTATGGGCGTGGGGCTGGCGAACCCTCCCCGTGACAAAAATAGGCCGTGGGCACAGCCGCGCCCAAAAAAGAGCAGCCGAACCCCTTGGCGCCAAGTTCGTCCTGCGGAAAAATGCCCAAAAAAGGGGTGGGCTATAGCCTCAGGGCGTGGGGCTGCCGAAGTTCGTCCGCCGGAATCGGAATGGGCCGAGACTTTGCCCACCCCCTCCCCGCGACAAAAATAGGCCGCGGGCACAGCCACGCCCAAAAAAGAGCAGCCGAACCCCTTGGCGACAAGTTCGTCCTGCAGAAAAATGCCCAAAAAAGGGGTGGGCTATAGCCTTCGGGCGTGGGGCTTGCGAATTTCGTCTGCCGGACTCGGAATGTGCCGAGACTTTGCCCACCCCCTCCCCACGACAAAAATAGTCCGTGGGCACAGCCGCGCCAAAAAAAGAGCAGCCGAACCCCTTGGCGCCAGGTTCGTCCTCCGGAAAAATGCCCAAAAAGGGGGTGGGCTATAGCCTTGGGGCGTGGGGCTGGCGAACTACGTCCGCCTTCCTCGGAATGGGCCGAGAGTTTGCCCACCCCATCCCCACGACAAAAATAGGCCGCGGGCACAGCCGCGCCCAAAAAATAGCAGCCGAACCCCTTGGCGCCTGGTTCGTCCACCGGAAAAATGCCCAAAAAGGCGGTGGGCTATAGCCTATGGGCGTGGGGCTGGCGAACCCTCCCCGCGACAAAAATAGGCCGTGGGCACAGCCGCGCCCAAAAAAGAGCAGCCGAACCCCTTGGCGCCAAGTTCGTCCTGCGGAAAAATGCCCAAAAAAGGGGTGGGCTATAGCCTTAGGGCGTGGGGCAGCCGAAGTTCGTCCGCCGGAATCGGAATGGGCCGAGACTTTGCCCACCCCCTCCCCGCGACAAAAATAGGCCGCGGGCACAGCCACGCCCAAAAAAGAGCAGCCGAACCCCTTGGCGACAAGTTCGTCCTGCAGAAAAATGCCCAAAAAAGGGGTGGGCTATAGCCTTCGGGCGTGGGGCTTGCGAATTTCGTCCGCCGGACTCGGAATGTGCCGAGACTTTGCCCACCCCCTCCCCAGGACAAAAGTAGGCCGTGGGCACAGCCGCGCCAAAAAAAGAGCAGCCGAACCCCTTGGCGCCAGGTTCGTCCTCCGGAAAAATGCCCAAAAAGGGGGTGGGCTATAGCCTTGGGGCGTGGGGCTGGCGAACTACGTCCGCCTTCCTCGGAATGGGCCGAGAGTTTGCCCACCCCATCCCCACGACAAAAATAGGCCGCGGGCACAGCCGCGCCCAAAAAAGAGCAGCCGAACCCCATGGCGCCAAGTTCGTCCTGCGGAAAAATGCCCAAAAAAGGGGTGGGCTATAGCCTTGGGGCGTGGGGCCGGCGAACTTCGTCCGCCGGACTCGGAATGGGCCGGGACTTTGCCCACCCCCCTCCCCGCGCCAAAAATAGGCCACGGACACAGCCGCGCACAAAAAAGAGCAGTCTAACCCCTTGGCGCCAAGTTCGTCCTGCGGAAAAATTCCCAAAAAAGGGGTGTGCTATAGCCTTGGGGCGTGGGGCTGCTGAAGTTCATCCGCCGGACTCGGAAAGGGCCGAGACTTTGCCCACCACCTCCCCGTGATGAAAATAGGCCGCGGGCACAGCCGCGAGCAAAAACGAGCAGTCGAACCCCTTGGCGACAAGTTCGTCCTGCAGAAAAATGCCCAAAAAAGGGGTGGGCTATAGCCTTCGGGCGTGGGGCTTGCGAATTTCGTCCGCCGGACTCGGAATGTGCCGAGACTTTGCCCACCCCCTCCCCACGACAAAAATAGGCCGTGGGCACAGCCGCGCCAAAAAAAGAGCAGCCGAACCCCTTGGCCCCAGGTTCGTCCTCCGGAAAAATGCCCAAAAAGGGGGTGGGCTATAGCCTTGGGGCGTGGGGCTGGCGAACTACGTCCGCCTTCCTCGGAATGGGCCGAGAGTTTGCGCACCCCATCCCCACGACAAAAATAGGCCGCGGGCACAGCCGCGCCCAAAAAAGAGCAGCCGAACCCCATGGCGCCAAGTACGTCCTGCGGAAAAATGCCCAAAAAAGGGGTGGGCTATAGCCTTGGGGCGTGGGGCCGGCGAACTTCGTCCGCCGGACTCGGAATGGGCCGGGACTTTGCCCACCCCCTCCCCGCGCCAAAAATAGGCCACGGACACAGCCGCGCACAAAAAAGAGCAGTCTAACCCCTTGGCGCCAAGTTCGTCCTGCGGAAAAATTCCCAAAAAAGGGGTGTGCTATAGCCTTGTGGCGTGGGGCTGCTGAAGTTCACCCGCCGGACTCGGAAACGGCCGAGACTTTGCCCACCACCTCCCCGTGATGAAAATAGGCCGCGGGCACAGCCGCGAGCAAAAACGAGCAGTCGAACCCCTTGGCGCCAAGTTCGTCCTGCGGAAAAATGCCCAAAAAAGGGGTGTGCTATAGCCTTGGGGCGTGGGGAGGCCGAAGTTCGTCCGCCGGACTCGGAATGTGCAGAGACTTTTCCCACCTCATCCCCGTTACAAAAATAGGCTTCGGGCACAGCCGTGCCCAAAAAAGAGCTGCCGAACCCCTTGGCGCCAAGTTCGTCCAGCGGAAAAATGCCCAAAAAAGGGGTGGGCTATAGCCTTGGGGCGTGGGGCGGGCGAACTTCGTCCGCCGGACTCGGAATGTACCGAGACTATGCCCACCCCCTCCCCACGACAAAAATAGGTCGCGGGCACAGCCGCGCCCAAAAAAGAGCAGCCGAACCCCTTGGCGCCAAGTTCGTCCTGCGGAAAAATGCCCAAAAAAGGGGTGGGCAAAAGCCTTAGGGCATGGGGCTGGCGAACATCATCCGCCGGACTCGGAATGGGCCGAGACCTTGCCCACCCCCTCCCCGCGAAAACAATAGGCAGCTGGCACAGCCGCGCCCAAAAAAGAGCAGCCGAACCCCTTGGCACCAAGTTTGTCCTGCGGAAAAATGCCCAAAAAAGGGGTGGGCTATAGCCTTAGGGCGTGGGGCTGGCGAACTTCGTCCGCCGGACTCGGAATGGGCCGAGCCTTTGCCCACACCCTCCCCGCGACAAAAATAGGCCGCGGGCACAGCCGCGCCCAAAAAAGAGCACCCGAAGGCCTTGGCGCCAAGTTCGTCCTGCGGAAAAATGCCCAAAAAGGGGGTGGGCTATAGCCTTGGGGCGTGGGGCGGGCGGACTTCGTCCGCCGGGCTCGGAATGGGCCAAGACATTTCCCACCCTCTCCCTGCGACAAAAATAGGCCGCGGGCACAGCCGCGCCCAAAAAAGAGCAGCCGAACCCCATGGCGCCAAGTACGTCCTGCGGAAAAATGCCCAAAAAAGGGGTGGGCTATAGCCTTGGGGCGTGGGGCCGGCGAACTTCGTCCGCCGGACTCGGAATGGGCCGGGACTTTGCCCACCCCCTCCCCGCGCCAAAAATAGGCCACGGACACAGCCGCGCACAAAAAAGAGCAGTCTAACCCCTTGGCGCCAAGTTCGTCCTGCGGAAAAATTCCCAAAAAAGGGGTGTGCTATAGCCTTGTGGCGTGGGGCTGCTGAAGTTCACCCGCCGGACTCGGAAACGGCCGAGACTTTGCCCACAACCTCCCCGTGATGAAAATAGGCCGCGGGCACAGCCGCGAGCAAAAACGAGCAGTCGAACCCCTTGGCGCCAAGTTCGTCCTGCAGAAAAATGCCCAAAAAAGGGGTGGGCTATAGCCTTTGGGCGTGGGGCTGGCAAACTTCGTCCGCCGGACTCGGAATGGGCCGAGCCTTTGCCCACACCCTCCCCGCGACAAAAATAGGCCGCGGGCACAGCCGCGCCCAAAAAAGAGCACCCGAAGGCCTTGGCGCCAAGTTCGTCCTGCGGAAAAATGCCCAAAAAGGGGGTGGGCTATAGCGTTGGGGCGTTGGGCTGGCGGACTTCGTCCGCCGGACTCGGAATGGGCCGAGACCTTGCCCACTCCCTCCCCACGAAAAAAATAGGCCGCTGGCACAGCCGCGCCCAAAAAAGAGCAGCCGAACCCCTTGGCACCAAGTTAGTCCAGCGGAAACATACCCAAAAAAGGGGTGGGCTATTGCCTTAGGGCGTGGGGCTGGCGAACTTCGTCCGCCGGACTCGGAATGGGCCGGGCCTTTGCCCACACCCTCCCCGCGACAAAAATAGGCCGCGGGCACAGTCGCGCCCACAAAAGAGCACCCGAAGGCCTTGGCGCCAAGTTCGTCCTGCGGAAAAATGCCCAAAAAGGGGGTGGGCTATAGCCTTGGGGCGTGGGGCGGGCGGACTTCGTCCGCCGGACTCGGAATGAGCCAAGACTTTTCCCACCCCCTCCCTGCGACAAAAATAGGCCGCGGGCACAGCCGCGCCCAAAAAAAAGCAGCCGAACCCCTTGGCGCCAAGTTCGTCCTGCGGAAAAATGCCCAAAAAAGGGGTGGGCTATAGCCTTGGGGCGTGGGGCAGGCGAACTTCGTCTGCCGGACTCGGAATGTCCCGAGACTTTACCCTCCCCCTCCCTGTGACAAAAATAGACCGTTCGCGCAGCGGCGCCCAAAAAAGAGCAGCCGAACCCGTTGGCGCCAAGTTCGTCCTGCGGAAAAATGCCCAAAAAGGCGGTGGGCTATAGCCTTGGGGCGTGGGGCAGGCAAAGTTCGTCCGCCGGAGTCGGAATGCGTCGAGACTTTTCCCAACCCCTCCCCGCGACATAAATAGGCCACGGGCACAGCCGTGCCAAAAAAAGAGCTGCCGAACCCCTAGGCGCCAAGTTCGTCCTGCGGAAAAATGCCCAAAAAGGGGGTGGGCTATAGCCTTGGGGCGTGGGGCGGGCGAACTTCGTCTGCCGGACTCGGAATGGGCCGAGACTTTGCCCACCCCCTCCCCGTGACAAAAATAGGCCGCAGGCACAGACGCGCCCAAAAAAGAGCAGCCGAACCCCTTGGCGCCAAGTTCGTCCTGCGAAAATATGCCGAAAAGCGGGGTGGGCTATAGCCTTGGGGCGTGGGGGGGACGAACTTCGTCCGCCTGACTCGGAATGACCCAAGACTTTGCCCACCCCCTCCCCGCGACAAAAATAGGCCGCGGGCACAGCCGCGCCCAAAAAAGAGCAGCCGAACCCCCTTGACGCCAAGTTCGTCCTGCGGAAAATGCCCAAAAAGGGGGTGGGCTATAGCCTTGGGGCGTGGGGCTGGCGAACTTCGTCCGCCTTCCTCGGAATGGGCCAAGACATTGACCACCCCCTCCCCGCATCAAAAATAGGCAACGGGCACAGCCACGCCCAAAAAAGAGCAGCCGAACCCCTTGGCTCCAAGTTCGTCCTGCGAAAACATGCCGAAAAACGGGGTGGGCTATAGCCTTGGGGCGTGGGGCGGGCGAACTTCGTCCGCCGGACTCGGAATGGCCCGAGAATTTGCCCACCCCCTCCCCGCGACAAAAATAGGCCGTGGGCACAGCCGCGCCCAAAAAAGAGCAGCCGAACCCCCTTGACGCCTAGTTCGTCCAGCGGAAATGCCCAAAAAGGGGGTGGGCTATAGCCTTGGGGCGTGGGGCTGGCGAACTTCGTCCGCCTTCCTCGGAATGGGCCAAGACATTGCCCACCCCCTCCCCGCATCAAAAATAGGCAACGGGCACAGCCACGCCCAAAAAAGAGCAGCCGAACCCCTTGGCGCCAAGTTTGTCCTGCGGAAAAATGCCCAAAAAAGGGGTGGGCTATGGACTCGGAATGGGCCGAGACTTTGACCACCCCCTGCCCGCGATAAAAATAGGCCGCAGGCACAGCTGCGCCCAAAAAAGAGCAGCCGAGGCCCTTGGCGCCCAGTTCGTCCTATGGAACAATGCCCAAAAAGGGGGTAGGCTATAGCCTTGGAGCGTGGGGCTGGTGAACTTCGTCCGCCGGTCTCGGAATGGGCCGAGACTTTTCCCATCCCCTCCCTGCGACAAAAATAGGCCGCGGGCACAGCCACACCCAAAAAAGAGCAGCCGAATCCCTTGGCGCCAAGTTCGTCCTGCGAAAAAATGCCGAAAAAAGGGGTGGGCTACAGCCTTGGGGCGTGGGGCGGGCGAACTTCGTCCGCCGGACTCGGAATCGCCCGAGACTTTGCGCACCCCCCTCCCCGCGACAAAAATAGGCCGCGGGCACAGCCGCGCCCAAAAAAGAGCAGTCGAACCCCCTTGGCGCCAAGTTCGTCCTGCGGAAAATGCCCAAAAAGGGGGTGGGCTATAGCCTTCGGGCGTGGGGCTGGCGAACATCGTCTGCCAGACTCCGAAAGAGCCGAGACTTTTCCCACCCCCTCCCCACGAAAAAATTAGGTAGCGGGCACAGCCGCGCCAAAAAAGAGCAGCCGAACCCCTTGTCGCCTAGTTCGTCCTGCGGAAAAATGCCCAAAAAAGGGGTGGGCTGTAGCCTTGGGACGTGGGGCCGGTGAACTTCGTCCATCTTCCTCGGAATGGGCCGAAACTTTGTCCACCCCCTCACCGCGACAAAAATAGGCCGCGGGCACAGCCGCGCCCAAAGAAGAGCAGCGGAACCCCTTGGCGCCAAGTTCGTCCTGCGGAAAAATGCCCAAAAAGGGGGTGGGCTATATCCTTGGGGCGTCGGGCCGGCGCACTTCGTCCGCCGGACTCGGAATGGGCCGAGAATCTTCCCACCCCCTCACCGCGACAAAAATAGGCCGCGGGCACAGCCGCGCCCAAAAAAGAGCAGCCAAACCCCTTGGGGCCAAGTTCGTCCTGCGGAAAAATGTCCAAAAAAGGGGTGGGCTATAGCCTTGGGGTGTGGGGCTGACGCACCTCGTCCCCCGGACTCGGAGTGGGCCGAGACTTTGACCACCCCTTCCCCGCAACAAAAATAGGACGCGGAACAGCCACGCCAAAAAATAGCAGCCGAACCCCTTTGCGCCATGTTCGTCCTGCGGAAAAATGCCCAAAAGGGGGGTGGGCTATAGCCTTGGGGAGTGGGGCTGGCGAACTTCGTCTGCCGGACTCGGAATGGGCCGAGAATTTTCCCACCCCCTCCCCGCAACAAAAATAGGCCGCGGGCACAGCCGCGCCCCAAAAAGAGCAGCCGAACCCCTTGGCGCCAAGTTTCTCCTGCGGAAAAATGTCCAAAAATGGGGTGGGCTATAGCCTTGGGGCGTGGGGCTGAAAAACTTCGTCCGCCGGACTCGGAATGTGCCGAGACTTTGACCACCCCCTGCCCGCGACAAAAATAGGCCGCGGGCACAGCGGTACCCAAAGAAGAGCAGCCGAGCCCCTTGGCACCAAGTTCGTCCTACGGAAAAATGCCCAAAAAGTGGGTAGGCTATAGCCTTGGGGCGTGGGTCTGGCGAACTTCGTCCGCCGGACTCGGAATGGGCCGACACTTTTCCCACCACCTCCCCACGAAAAAAAAAGAGCAGCCGAACCCCTTGGCTTCAAGTTCATCCTGCGGAAAAATGCCCAAAAAAGGGGCGGGCTATAGCCTTGGGGCGTGGGGCTGGCGAACTTCGTCCGCCTTCTTCGGAGTGGGCCTAGACTTTCCCACCCCCTCCCCACGACAAAAATAGGCCGCGGGCACTGCCGTGCCCAAAAAAGAGCAGCCGAACCCGTTGGCGCCAAGTTCGTCCTACGGAAAAATGCCCAAAAAGGGGGTAGGCTATAGCCTTGGAGCGTGGGGTTGGGGAACTTCGTCCGCCGGACTCGGAATGGGCCGAGACTTTTCCCACCACCTCCCCGTGGTAAAAATAGGCCGCGGGCACAGCCGTGCCCCAAAAAGAGCAGCCGAACCCCTTGGTGCCATGTTCGTCCTGCGGAAAAATGCCCAAAAAAGAGGTGGGCTATAGCCTTGGGGCGCGGGGCGAGCGAACTTCGTCCGCTGGACACGGAATGGGCCGAGAATTTTCCCACCCCCTCCCCGCAACGAAAATAGGCCGCGGGCAAAGCCGCGCCCAAAAAAGAGCAGCCGAGCCCCTTGGCGCCAAATTCGTCCTACAGAAAAATGCCCAAAAAGGGGGTAGGCTATAGCCTTGGAGCGTGGGGTTGGGGAACTTTGTCCGCCGGACTCGGAATGGGCCGAGACTTTTCCCACCTCCTCCCCGCAGTAAAAATAGGCCGCGGGACAGCCGGACCCAAAAAAGAGCAGCCGAACCCCCTGGCGCCAAGTTCGTCCTGCGGAAAAATGCCCAAAAAGTGGGTGGGCTATAGCCTTGGGGCGTGGGGCTGGCGCACTTCGTCCGCCAGACTCCGAATGAGCCGAGACTTTTCCCACCCCCCTCCCCGCGACAAAAATAGGTAGGGGGCACAGCCGCGCCAAAAAAGAGCAGCCGAACCCCTTGTCACCTAGTTCGTCCTGCGGAAAAATGCCCAAAAAAGGGGCGGGCTATAGCCTTGGGGCGTGGGGCTGGCGAACTTCGTCCGCCGGACTCAGAATGGGCCGAGAATTTTCCCACCCCCTCCCCGCAACGAAAATAGGCCACGGGCAAAGCCGCACCCAAAAAAGAGCAGCCGATCCCCTTGGCGCCAAGTTCGTCCTACGGAAAAATGCCCAAAAAGGGGGTAGGCTATAGCCTTGGAGCGTGGGGTTGGGGAACTTCGTCCGCCGGACTCGGAATGGGCCGAGAATTTTCCCACCCCCTCCCCGCAACAAAAATAGGCCGCGGGCAAAGCCGCGCTCAAAAAAGAGCAGCCGAGCCCCTTGGGGCCAAATTCGTCCTACGGAAAAATGCCCAAAAAGGGGGTAGGCTATAGCCTTGGAGCGTGGGGTTGGGGAACTTCGTCCGCCGGACTCGGAATGGTCCGAGACTTTTCCCACCTCCTCCCCGCGACAAAAATAGGCCGCGGGACAGCCGGACCCAAAAAAGAGCAGCCGAACCCCTTGGCGCCAAGTTCGTCCTGCGGAAAAATGCCCAAAAAGTGGGTGGGCTATAGCCTTGGGGCGTGGGGCTGGCGCACTTCGTCCGCCAGACTCCGAATGAGCCAAGACTTTTCCCACCCCCTCCCCGCGACAAAAATAGGTAGGGGGCACAGCCGCGCCAAAAAAGAGCAGCCGAACCCCTTGTCGCCTAGTTCGTCCTGCAGAAAAATGCCCAAAAAAGGGGCGGGCTATAGCCTTGGGGCGTGGGGCTGGCGAACTTCGTCCGCCGGACTCAGAATGGGCCGAGAATTTTCCTACCCCCTCCCCGCAACGAAAATAGGCCACGGGCAAAGCCGCGCCCAAAAAAGAGCAGCCGAGCCCCTTGGCGCCCAGTTCGTCCTGCGGAAAAATGCCCACAAAGGGGGTAGGCTATAGCCTTGGAGCGTGGGGTTGGGGAACTTCGTCCGCCGGACTCGGAATGGGCCGAGACTTTTCCCACCACCTCCCTGCGACAAAAATAGGCCGCGGGCATAGCCGTGCCCCAAAAAGAGCAGCCGAACCCCTTGGTGCCATGTTCATCCTGCGGAAAAATGCCCAAAAAAGGGGGTGGGCTATAGCCTTGGGGCGTGGGGCTGGCGAACTTTGTCCGCCGGACTCGGAATGGGCCGAGACTTTTCCCACCGCCTCCCCGCGACAAAAATAAGCCGCGGCCACAGCCGCGCCCAAAAAAGAGCAGCCGAACCTCATAGCGCCAAGTTCGTCCTGCGGAAAAAATCCCCAAAAAAGGGGTGTGCTATAGCCTTTGGGCGTGGGGCCGGCAAAGTTCATCCGCCTTCCTCGGAATGGGCCGAGACTTTGACCACCCCCTCCCCATGACAAAAGTAGGCCGCGGGCATAGCCGCGCTCAAAAAAGAGCTGCCGAACCCCTTGGCGCCAAGTTCGTCCGGCGGAAAAATGCCCAAAAAGGGGTGTGCCATAGCCTTTGGGCGTGGGGCCGGCAAAGTTCATCCGCCTTCCTCGAAATGGGCCGAGACATTGCCCACCCCCTCCCCGCGCCAAAAATAGGCCGCGGGCACAGCCGCGCACAAAAAAGAGCTGTTGAACCCCTTGGCGCCAAGTTCGTCCTGCGGGAAAATGCCCAAAAAAGGGGTGTGCTACAGCCTTGGGGCGTGGGGCTGCCGAAGTTCGTCCGCCGGACTCGGAATGGGCCGAGACTTTTCCCACCCTCTCCCCACGACAAAAATAGGCCGCGGGCACAGCTATGCCCAAGAAAGGGCAGCCGAACCCCTTGGCGCCAACTCCGTCCTGCGGAAAAATGCCCAAAAAGGGGGTGGGCTATAGCCCTGGGGCGTGGGGCTGGCGGACTTCGTCCGCCGGACTCAGAATGGGCCGAGACTTTGCCCACCCCTTCCCCAGGCCGAAACTAGGCCGCGGGCACAGCCGCGCCCAAAAAAGAGCAGCCGAACCCCTTGGCGCCAAGTTCGTTCGGCGGAAAATGCCCAAAAAGGGGGTGGGCTATAGCCTTGGGGCGTGGGGCGAGCGAACTTCGTCCGCCGGACTCAGAATGGGCCGAGACTTTTCCCACCGCCTCCCCGCGACAAAAATAAGCCGCGGCCACAGCCGCGCCCAAAAAAGAGCAGCCGAACCCCATAGCGCCAAGTTCGTCCTGCGGAAAAATCCCCAAAAAAGCGGTGTGCTATAGCCTTTGGGCGTGGAGCCGGCAAAGTTCATCCGCCTTCCTCGGAATGGGCCGAGACTTTGACCACCCCCTCCCCGCAACAAAGGTAGGCCGCGGGCACAGCCGCGCCCAAAAAAGAGCAGCCGAAACCCTTGGCGCCAAGTTCTTCCTGCGGAAAAATGACCAAAAGGAGGGTGGGCTATAGCCTTGGGGCGTGGGGCCGGCGAACTTCGTCCGCCGGACACGGAATGGGCCGAGATTTTTCCCACACCCTCCCTGCGACAAAAATAGGCTGCGGGCACAGCCGCACCGAAAAAAGAGGATCCGAACCCTTTGGCGCTAAGTTCGTCCTGGGGAAAAATGACCAAAAAAGGGGTGTGCTATAGCCTTGGGGCGTGGGGCTGGCGAACTTCGTCCGCCGGACTCGGAATGGGCCGAGACTTTGCCCACCCCCTCCCCGCGAGAAAAATAGGCCGCGGGCACAGCCGCGCCGAAAGAAGAGCAGCCGAACCCCTTGGCGCCAAGTTCGTCCTGCGGAAAAATGCCCAAAAACGGGGTGGGCTATAGCCTTGGGGCGTGGGGCGGGCGCACTTCGTCCGCCGGACTCGGAATGGGCCGAGGCTTTGCCCACCCCCTCCCCGTGACAAAAATAGGCCGCGGGCATAGCCGTGCCCCAAAAAGAGCAGCCGAACCCCTTGGTGCCATGTTCATCCTGCGGAAAAATGCCCAAAAAAGAGGTGGGCTATAGCCTTGGGGCGTGGGGCGGGCGAACTTCGTCCGCCGGACTCGGAATGGGCCGAGAATTTTCCCACCCCCTCCCCGTAACGAAAATAGGCCACGGGCA
Source organism: Citrus glauca (assembly GCA_029633175.1). Classification (NCBI taxonomy): domain Eukaryota; kingdom Viridiplantae; phylum Streptophyta; class Magnoliopsida; order Sapindales; family Rutaceae; genus Citrus; species Citrus glauca. The sequence goes on along the minus strand of JAQOOD010000045.1, from coordinate 121,459 downwards.
AAGCCGCGCCCAAAAAAGAGCAGCCGATCCCCTTGGCGCCAAGTTCGTCCTACGGAAAAATGCCCAAAAAGGGGGTAGGCTATAGCCTTGGAGCGTGGGGTTGGGGAACTTCGTCCGCCGGACTCGGAATGGGCCGAGACTTTTCCCACCACCTCCCCACGACAAAAATAGGCCGCGGGCGCAGCCGTGCCCCAAAAAGAGCAGCCGAACCCCTGGGTGCCATGTTCGTCCTGCGGAAAAAAGCCCAAAAAAGAGGTGGGCTATAGCCTTGGGGCGTGGGGCGAGCGAACTTCGTCCGCCGGACTCGGAATGGGCCGAGAATTTTCCCACCCCCTCCCCGCAACGAAAATAGGCCGCGGGCAAAGCCGCGCTCAAAAAAGAGCAGCCGAGCCCCTTGGCGCCAAATTCGTCCTACGGAAAAATGCCCAAAAAGGGGGTAGGCTATAGCCTTGGAGCGTGGGGTTGGGGAACTTCGTCCGCCGGACTCGGAATGGTCCGAGACTTTTCCCACCTCCTCCCCGCGACAAAAATAGGCCGCGGGACAGCCGGACCCAAAAAAGAGCAGCCGAACCCCTTGGCGCCAAGTTCGTCCTGCGGAAAAATGCCCTAAAATTGGGTGTGCTATAGCCTTGGGGCGTGGGGCTGGCGCACTTCGTCCGCCAGACTCCGAATGAGCCGAGACTTTTCCCACCCCCTCCCCGCGACAAAAATAGGTAGCGGGCACAGCCGCGCCAAAAAAGAGCAGCCGAACCCCTTGTCGCCTAGTTCGTCCTGCGGAAAAATGCCCAAAAAAGGGGTGGGCTATAGCCTCGGGGCGTGGGGCTGGCGAATTTCGTCCGCCTTCATCGGAATGGGCCGAGACCTCGGCCACCCCCTCCCCGTGACAAAAATAGGCCGCGGGCACATCCGCGCCCAAGAAAGAGCAGCCGAACCCCTTGGTGCCATGTTCGTCCTGCGAAAAAATGCCCAAAAAACGGGTGGGCCATAGCCTTGAGGCGTGGGGCTGGCGAACTTTGTATGCCGGACTCGGAATGGGCCGAGACTTTGCCCACCCCCTCCCCACGACAAATATAGGCCGCGGGCACAGCCGTGACCAAAAAAGAGCAGCCGATTCCCTTGGCGCCAAGTTCGTCCTGCGGAAAAATGCCCAAAAAGTGGGTGGGCTATAGCCTTGGGGCGTGGGGCGGGCGAAGTTTGTCCGCCTTCCTCGGAATGGGCCGAGACATTGCCCACCCCCTCGCCACATCAGAAATAGGCCGCAGGCACAGCCGCGAACAAAAAAGGGCAGCCGAACCCCTTGGCGCCAAGTTCGTCCGGCGGAAAAATGCCCAAAAAGGGGGTGGGCTATAGCCTTGGGGCGTGGGGCTGGCGAACTTTGTCCGCCGGACTCGGAATGGGCCGAGACTTTTCCCACCGCCTCCCCGCGACAAAAATAAGCCGCGGCCACAGCCGCGCCCAAAAAAGAGCAGCCGAACCTCATAGCGCCAAGTTCGTCCTGCGGAAAAATCCCCAAAAAAGGGGTGTGCTATAGCCTTTGGGCGTGGGGCCGGCAAAGTTCATCCGCCTTCCTCGGAATGGGCCGAGACTTTGACCACCCCCTCCCCATGACAAAAGTAGGCCGCGGGCATAGCCGCGCTCAAAAAAGAGCTGCCGAACCCCTTGGCGCCAAGTTCGTCCGGCGGAAAAATGCCCAAAAAGGGGTGTGCCATAGCCTTTGGGCGTGGGGCCGGCAAAGTTCATCCGCCTTCCTCGAAATGGGCCGAGACATTGCCCACCCCCTCCCCGCGCCAAAAATAGGCCGCGGGCACAGCCGCGCACAAAAAAGAGCTGTTGAACCCCTTGGCGCCAAGTTCGTCCTGCGGGAAAATGCCCAAAAAAGGGGTGTGCTACAGCCTTGGGGCGTGGGGCTGCCGAAGTTTGTCCGCCGGACTCGGAATGGGCCGAGACTTTTCCCACCCTCTCCCCACGACAAAAATAGGCCGCGGGCACAGCTATGCCCAAGAAAGGGCAGCCGAACCCCTTGGCGCCAACTCCGTCCTGCGGAAAAATGCCCAAAAAGGGGGTGGGCTATAGCCCTGGGGCGTGGGGCTGGCGGACTTCGTCCGCCGGACTCAGAATGGGCCGAGACTTTGCCCACCCCTTCCCCAGGCCGAAACTAGGCCGCGGGCACAGCCGCGCCCAAAAAAGAGCAGCCGAACCCCTTGGCGCCAAGTTCGTTCGGCGGAAAATGCCCAAAAAGGGGGTGGGCTATAGCCTTGGGGCGTGGGGCGAGCGAACTTCGTCCGCCGGACTCAGAATGGGCCGAGACTTTTCCCACCGCCTCCCCGCGACAAAAATAAGCCGCGGCCACAGCCGCGCCCAAAAAAGAGCAGCCGAACCCCATAGCGCCAAGTTCGTCCTGCGGAAAAATCCCCAAAAAAGCGGTGTGCTATAGCCTTTGGGCGTGGAGCCGGCAAAGTTCATCCGCCTTCCTCGGAATGGGCCGAGACTTTGACCACCCCCTCCCCGCAACAAAGGTAGGCCGCGGGCACAGCCGCGCCCAAAAAAGAGCAGCCGAAACCCTTGGCGCCAAGTTCTTCCTGCGGAAAAATGACCAAAAGGAGGGTGGGCTATAGCCTTGGGGCGTGGGGCCGGCGAACTTCGTCCGCCGGACACGGAATGGGCCGAGATTTTTCCCACACCCTCCCTGCGACAAAAATAGGCTGCGGGCACAGCCGCACCGAAAAAAGAGGATCCGAACCCTTTGGCGCTAAGTTCGTCCTGGGGAAAAATGACCAAAAAAGGGGTGTGCTATAGCCTTGGGGCGTGGGGCTGGCGAACTTCGTCCGCCGGACTCGGAATGGGCCGAGACTTTGCCCACCCCCTCCCCGCGAGAAAAATAGGCCGCGGGCACAGCCGCGCTGAAAGAAGAGCAGCCGAACCCCTTGGCGCCAAGTTCGTCCTGCGGAAAAATGCCCAAAAACGGGGTGGGCTATAGCCTTGGGGCGTGGGGCGGGCGCACTTCGTCCGCCGGACTCGGAATGGGCCGAGGCTTTGCCCACCCCCTCCCCGTGACAAAAATAGGCCGCGGGCACTGCCGTGCCCCAAAAAGAGCAGCCGAACCCCTTGGTGCCATGTTCATCCTGCGGAAAAATGCCCAAAAAAGAGGTGGGCTATAGCCTTGGGGCGTGGGGCGGGCGAACTTCGTCCGCCGGACTCGGAATGGGCCGAGAATTTTCCCACCCCCTCCCCGTAACGAAAATAGGCCACGGGCAAAGCCGCGCCCAAAAAAGAGCAGCCGATCCCCTTGGCGCCAAGTTCGTCCTACGGAAAAATGCCCAAAAAGGGGGTAGGCTATAGCCTTGGAGCGTGGGGTTGGGGAACTTCGTCCGCCGGACTCGGAATGGGCCGAGACTTTTCCCACCACCTCCCCACGACAAAAATAGGCCGCGGGCGCAGCCGTGCCCCAAAAAGAGCAGCCGAACCCCTGGGTGCCATGTTCGTCCTGCGGAAAAAAGCCCAAAAAAGAGGTGGGCTATAGCCTTGGGGCGTGGGGCGAGCGAACTTCGTCCGCCGGACTCGGAATGGGCCGAGAATTTTCCCACCCCCTCCCCGCAACGAAAATAGGCCGCGGGCAAAGCCGCGCTCAAAAAAGAGCAGCCGAGCCCCTTGGCGCCAAATTCGTCCTACGGAAAAATGCCCAAAAAGGGGGTAGGCTATAGCCTTGGAGCGTGGGGTTGGGGAACTTCGTCCGCCGGACTCGGAATGGTCCGAGACTTTTCCCACCTCCTCCCCGCGACAAAAATAGGCCGCGGGACAGCCGGACCCAAAAAAGAGCAGCCGAACCCCTTGGCGCCAAGTTCGTCCTGCGGAAAAATGCCCTAAAATTGGGTGTGCTATAGCCTTGGGGCGTGGGGCTGGCGCACTTCGTCCGCCAGACTCCGAATGAGCCGAGACTTTTCCCACCCCCTCCCCGCGACAAAAATAGGTAGCGGGCACAGCCGCGCCAAAAAAGAGCAGCCGAACCCCTTGTCGCCTAGTTCGTCCTGCGGAAAAATGCCCAAAAAAGGGGTGGGCTATAGCCTCGGGGCGTGGGGCTGGCGAATTTCGTCCGCCTTCATCGGAATGGGCCGAGACCTCGGCCACCCCCTCCCCGTGACAAAAATAGGCCGCGGGCACATCCGCGCCCAAGAAAGAGCAGCCGAACCCCTTGGTGCCATGTTCGTCCTGCGAAAAAATGCCCAAAAAAGGGGTGTGCTATGGCCTTTGGGCGTGGGGCCGCCAAAGTTCATCCGCCTTCCTCGGAATGGGCCGAGACATTGCCAACTCCCTCCCCACGCAAAAAATAGGCCGCGGGCACAGCCGCGCCCAAAAAAAAGCAGTCGAACGCCTTGGCGCCAAGTTCGTCCTGCCGAAAAATGACCAAAAAAGGGGTGTGCTATAGCCTTGGGGCGTGGTGCGGGCGAACTTCGTCCGCCGGACTCGGAATGGGCCGAGACATTGACCACCCCTCCCCGCGCCAAAAATAGGCCACGGGCATAGCCGCGCACAAAAAAGAGCAGTCGAACCCCTTGGCGCCAAGTTCGTCCTGCGGTAAAATGCCCAAAAAAGGGGTGGGCTATATCATCGGGGCGTGGGGCTGGCGAACTTCATCCGCTGGACTCGAAATGGGCCGAGACATTACCCACCCCCTCCCCGCGACAAAAATAGGCCGCGGGCACAGCCGCACCCAAAAAAGAGCGGCCGAACCCCTTGGCACCAAGTTCGTCCTGCGGAAAAATGCCCAAAAAAGGGGTGGGCTATAGCCTTGGGCCGTGGGGCTGCCTGAGTTCGTCCGCCAGACATGGAATGGGCCGAGAAATTGACCACCCCTCCCCGCGCCAAAAATAGGCCGCGGGCACAGCCGCGCAAAAAAAAGAGCAGTCGAACCCCTTGGCGCCAAGTTCGTCCTGCGGAAAAATGCCCAAAAAAGGGGTGTACTGTAGCCTTGGGGCGTGGGGCTGCCGAAATTCGTCCGCGGGACTTGGAATGGGCCGAGACTTTTCCCAACCCCTCCCCGCGACAAAAATAGGCCCCGGGCACAGCCGCACCCAAAAAAGAGCAGCCGAACCCCTTGGCGCCAAGTTCGTCCTGTGGAAAAATGCCCAAAAAAGGGGTGGGCAATAGCCTTGGGGCGTGGGGTGGGCGAACTTCGTCCGCCGGACTCGGAATGGGCCGAGACTCTGCCCAGCCCTTCCCCACACCAAACATAGGCCTCGGGCCCAGCCGCGCCCAAGAAAGAGCAGTCGAACCCCTAGGCGCCAAGTTCGTGCTGGGAAAAATGCCCAAAAAAAGGGGTGTGCTGTAGCCTTGGGGCGTGGGGCTGCCGAAATTCGTCCGCGGGACTTGGAATGGGCCGACACTTTTCCCACCCCCTCCCCGCGAAAAAAATAGGCCGCGGGAACAGCCGCACCCAAAAAAGAGCAGCCGAACCACTTGGCGCTAAGTTCGTCGTTGCGAAAAAATGCCCAAAAAAAGGGTGTGCTATAGCCTTTGGGCGTGGGGCCGGCAAAGTTCGTCCGCCATCCTCGGAATGGGCCGAGACTTTGCCCACACCCTCCCCGTGCCAAAAATAGGCCGCGGGCACAGCCGTGCCCAAAAAAGAGCCGTCGAACCCCTTGGCGCCAAGTTCGTCCTATGGAAAAATGCCCAAAAAAGGGGTGGGCTATATCCTTGGGGCGTGGGGCTGGCGAACTTCATCCGCCGGACTCGAAATGGGCCGAGACATTACCCACCCCCTCCCCGCGACAAAAATAGGCCGCGGGCACAGCCGTGCCCAAAAAAGAGCTGCCGAACCCCTTGGCACCAAGTTCGTCCTGCGGAAAAATGCCCAAAAAAGGGGTGTGCTATAGCCTTTGGGCGTGGGGCGGGCGAACTTCGTCCGCCGGACTCGGAATGGGCCGAGACATGGCCCACCTCCTCCCCGCGCCAATAATAGGCGGCGGGCGCAGCCGCGCCCAAAAAAGAGCCGTCGAACCCCTTGGCGCCAGGTTCGTCCTGCAGAAAAATGCCCAAAAAAGGGGTGGGCTATAGCCTTGGGGCGTGGGGCTGGCGAACTTCGTCCGCCGGACTCGGAATGGGCTGAGACTTTGCCCACCCCCTCCCCGTGCCAAAAATAGGCCGCGGGCACAGCCGCGCCCAAAAAAGAGCAGTCGAACAGCTTAGCGCCAACTTCGTCCTGCGGAAAAATGCCCAAAAAAGGGGTGTACTATAGCCTTGGGGCGTTGGGGTGCCGAAGTTCGTCCGCCGGACTCGGAATGGGCCGACACTTTTCCCACCCCCTCCCCGCAAAACAAATAGGCCGCGGGCACAGCCGCGCCAAAAAAAGAGCAGGCAAACCCCTTGGCGCCAAGTTCGTCGTTGCGGAAAAATGCCCAAAAAAGGGGTGTACTATAGCCTTGGGGCGTGGGGCTGCCGAAGTTCATCCGCGGGACTCGGAATGGGCCGAGACTTTTCCCACCCGCTCCACGTGAAAAATATAGGCCGCGGGCACAGCCGCGCCCATAAAAGAGCAGCCGAACCCCTTGGCGCCAAGTTCGTCCTGCGGAAAAATGCCCAAAAAAGGGGTGTGCTATAGCCTTTGGGCGTGGGTCCGCCGAAGTTCATCCGCCCTCCACGGAATGGGCGGAGCAATTGCCAACTCCCTCCCCGCACCAAAAATAGGCCGCGGGCACAGCCGGGCCCAAAAAAGAGCAGTCGAACCCCTTGGCCCCAAGTTCGTCCTGCGGAAAAATGCCCAAAAAAGGGGTGTACTATAGCCTTGGGGCGTGGGGCTGCCGAAGTTCGTCCGCGGGACTCGGAATGGGCCGAGACTTTTCCCACCCGCTCCACGTGAAAAAAATAGGCCGCGGGCACAGCCGCGCCCATAAAAGAGCAGCTGAACCCCTTGGCGCCAAGTTCGTCCTGCGGAAAAATGCCCAAAAAAGGGGTGTGCTATAGCCTTTGGGGGTGCGGCCGGCGCACTTCGTCCGCCTTCCTCGGAATGGGCTGAGACTTTGGCCACCCCATCCCCACGACAGAAATAGGCCGCGGGCACAGCCTTGCCCAAAAATGAGCAGCCGAACCCCTTGGCGCCAAGTTCGTCTTGCGGAAAAATGCCTAAAAAAGAGGTGTGCTATAGCCCTGGGGCGTGGGGCTGCCGGAGTTCGTCCGCCAGACTGGGAATGGGCCGAGACTTCGACCACCCCTCCCCACGCCAAAAATAGGCCGCGGGCACAGCCGCGCCCAAAAAAGTGCAATCGAACCCCTTGGCGCCAAGTTCGTCCTGCGGAAAAATGCCCAAAAAAGGGGTGTGCTATAGCCCTTGGGGCGTGGGGCTGCCGAAGTTCGTCCGCGGGACTCGGAATGGGCCGAGACTTTTCCCACCCGCTCCACGTGAAAAAATAGGCCGCGGGCACAGCCTCGCCCAAAAAAGAGCAGCCGAACCCCTTGGCGCCAAGTTCGTCCTGCGGAAAAATGCCTAAAAAAGAGGTGTGCTATAGCCTTGGGTCGTGGGGCTGCCGGAGTTCGTCCGCCAGACTCGGAATGGGCCGAGACTTTGACCACCCCTCCCCGTGCCAAAAATAGGCTGCGGGCACAGCCGCGCCCAAAAAAGAGCAGTCGAACCCCTTGGCGCCAAGTTCGTCCTGCGGAAAAATGCCCAAAAAAGGGGTGTACTATACCTTGGGGCGTGGGGCTGCCTGATTTCGTCCGCCAGACTCGGAATGGGCCGAGACATTGACCACCCCTCCCCACGCCAAAAATAGGCTGCGGGCACAGCCGCGCACAAAAAAGAGCAGTCGAACCCCTTGGCGCCAAGTTCGTCCTGCGGAAAAATGCCCAAAAAAGCGGTGTACTGTAGCCTTGGGGCGTAGGGCTGCCGAAATTCGTCCGCGGGACTTGGAATGGGCCGAGACTTTACCCACACCCTCCCCGCGCCAAAAATAGGCCGCGGGCACAGCCACGCCCAAAAAAGAGCGGTCGAACCCCTTGGCGCCAAGTTCGTCCTGCGGAAAAATGCCCAAAAAAGGGGTGGGCTATATCCTTGGGGCGTGGGGCTGGCGAACTTCATCCGCCCTCCTCGGAATGGGCCGAGACTTTGCCCACCCCCTCCCCGTGACAAAAATTGGCCGCGGGCACAGCCGCGCCCAAAAAAGAGCAGCCGAACCCCTTGGCGCCAAGTTCGTCCTGCGGCAAAATGCCGAAAAAAGGGGTGTGCTATAGCCTTTGGGCGTGGGGCCGGCAAAGTTCATCCGCCTTCCTCGGACTGGGCCGAGACTTTGCCTACCCCCTCCCCGCACCAAAAATAGGCCGCGGGCAGAGCCGCGCCCAAAAAAGAACAGCCGAACCCCCTGGCGCCAAGTTCGTCCTGCGGCAGAATGCTCAAAAAAGGGGTGTACTATAGCCTTTGGGCGTGGGGCCGGCAAAGTTCATCCGCATTGCTCAGAATGGGCCGAGACTTTGCCCACCCCCTCCCCGCACCAAAAATAGGCTGCAGGCACAGCCGCGCCCGAAAAAGAGCAGCCGAACCCCTTGGCGCCAAGTTCGTCCTGGGGAAAAATGCCCAAAAAAGGGGTGGGCTATAGCCTTGGGGCGTGGGGCTGCCGAAATTCATCCGCGGGACTTGGAATGGGCCGAGACTTTGCCCACACCCTCCCCGCGCCAAAAATAGGCCACGGGCACAGCCACGCCCAAAAAAGAGCGGTCGAACCCCTTGGCGCCAAGTTCGTCCTGCGGAAAAATGCCCAAAAAAGGGGTGGGCTATATCCTTGGGGCGTGGGGCTGGCGAACTTCATCCGCCCTCCTCGGAATGGGCCGAGACTTTGCCCACCCCCTCCCCGTGACAAAAATTGGCCGCGGGCACAGCCGCGCCCAAAAAAGAGCAGCCGAACCCCTTGGCGCCAAGTTCGTCCTGTGGAAAAATGCCCAAAAAAGGGGTGGGCTATATCCTTGGGGCGTGGGGCCGGCGAACATCGTCCGCCCTCCTCGGAATGGGCCGAGACTTTGCCCACCCCCTCCCCGTGACAAAAATTGGCCGCGGGCACAGCCGCGCCCAAAAAAGAGCAGCCGAACCCCTTGGCGCCAAGTTCGTCCTGCGGAAAAATGCCCAAAAAGGGGGTGGGCTATAGCCTTCGGGCGTGGGGCCGGCGCACTTTGTCCGCCGGTCTCGGAATGGGGCCAGACTTTTCCCACCCACTCCCCGTGACAAAAATAGGCCGCGGGCATAGCCGCCCCAAAAAAGAGCAGCCGAACCCCTTGGCGCCAAGTTCGTCCTGCGGAAAAATGCCCAAAAAAGGGGTGTGCTATAGCCTTAGGGCGTGGGTTCGTCGGCCTTCCTCGGAATGGGCCGAGACTTTGGCCACCCACTCCCCGCGACAAAAATAGGCCGTGGGCACAGCCGCGGCCAAAAAAGAGCAGCCGAACCCCGTGGCGCCGAGTTCGTCCTGCGGCAAAATGCCGAAAAAAGGGGTGTGCTATAGCCTTTGGGCGTGGGGCCGGCAAAGTTCATCCGCATTGCTCAGAATGGGCCGAGACTTTGCCCACCCCCTCCCCGCACCAAAAATAGGCTGCAGGCACAGCCGCGCCCGAAAAAGAGCAGCCGAACCCCTTGGCGCCAAGTTCGTCCTGGGGAAAAATGCCCAAAAAAGGGGTGGGCTATAGCGTTGGGGCGTGGGGCGGGCGAACTTCGTCCACTGGACTCGGAATGGGCCGAGACGTTGCCCACACCCTCATGACAAAAATAGGCCACGGGCACCGCCGCACCCAAAAAAGAGCAGCCGAACCCGTTGGCGCCAAGTTGGTCCTGCGGAAAAATGCCCAAAAAAGGGGTGTGCTATAGCCTTTGGGCGTGGGGCCGGTGAACTTCGTCTGCCTTCCTCGGAATGGGCCAAGACTTTGGCCATCCCCTCCCCACGACAAAAATAGGCTGCGGGCACAGCCGCACCCAAAAAAGAGCCGCCGAACCCCTTGGCGCCAACTTCGTCCTGCGGAAAAATGCCCAATAAAGGGGTGTGTTATAGCCTTTGGGCGTGGGGCCGGCAAAGTTCATCCGCCTTCCTCGGAATGGGCCGAGACTTTACCCACCCCCTCCCTGCACCAAAAATAGGCCGCAGGCACAGTCGTACCCAAAAAAGAGCAGCCGAACCCCTTTGCGCCAAGTTCGTCCTACGGAAAAATGCCCAAAAAGGGATGTGCTATAGCCTTTGGGCGTGAGGCCAGCGAACTTCGTCCGCCTTCCTTGGAATAGGCCGAGACTTTGGCCACCCCCTCCCCGTGCCAAAAATAGGCCGCGGGCACAGCCGCGCCCAAAAAAGAGCAGTCGAACCCCTTGGCGCCAAGTTCGTCCTGCGGAAAAATGCCCAATAAAGGGGTGTGTTATAGCCTTTGGGCGTGGGGCCGGCAAAGTTCATCCGCCTTCCTCGGAATGGGCCGAGACTTTACCCACCCCCTCCCTGCACCAAAAATAGGCCGCAGGCACAGTCGTACCCAAAAAAGAGCAGCCGAACCCCTTTGCGCCAAGTTCGTCCTACGGAAAAATGCCCAAAAAGGGATGTGCTATAGCCTTTGGGCGTGAGGCCAGCGAACTTCGTCCGCCTTCCTTGGAATAGGCCGAGACTTTGGCCACCCCCTCCCCGTGCCAAAAATAGGCCGCGGGCACAGCCGCGCCCAAAAAAGAGCAGTCGAACCCCTTGGCGCCAAGTTCGTCCTGCGGAAAAATGCCCAAAAAAGGGGTGTGCTATAGCCTTTGGGCGTGGGGCCGGCGAACATCGTCCGCGCTCCTCGGAATGGCCGAGACTTTGCCCACCCCCTCCCCATGACAAAAATAGGCCGCGGGCACAGCCGCGCCCAAAAAAGAGCAGTCGAACCCCTTGGGGCCAAGTTCGTCCTGCGGAAAAATGCCCAAAAAAGGGGTGTGCTATAGCCTTTGGGCGTGGGGCCGGCGAACATCGTCCGCCCTCCTCAGAATGGGCCGAGACTTTGCCCACCCCCTCCCTGTGACAAAAATTGGCCGCGGGCACAGCCGCGCCCAAAAAAGAGCAGCCGAACCCCTTGGCGACAAGTTCGTCCTGCGGAAAAATGCCCAAAGAAGGGGTGTGCTATAGCCTTTGGGCGTGGGGCCAGCAAAGTTCCCCCGCCTTCCTCGGAATGGGCCGAGACTTTGCCCACCCCCTCCCCATGACAAAAATAGGCCGCGGGCACAGCCGCGCCCAAAAAAGAGCAGCCGAACCCCTTGGCGCCAAGTTCGTCCTGCAGAAAACTGCCCAAAAAAGGGGTGTGCTATAGCCTTTGGGCGTGGGGCCGGCGAACTTCGTTTGCCTTCCTCGGAGTGGGCTGAGACTTTGGCCACCCCCTCCGCGCGACAAAAATAGGCTGCGGGCACAGCCGCGCCCAAAAAAGTGCAGCCGAACCCCTTGGCGCCAAGTTCGTCCTGCGGAAAAATGCCCACAAAAGGGATGTGCTATAGCCTTTGGGCGTGTGGCCGGCGAACTTCATCCGCCTTCCTCGTAATGGGCCGAGACTTTGCCCACCCCCTCCCCGCGACAAATATAGGCTGCGGGCACAACCTCGCCCAAAAAAGAGCAGCCGAACCCCTTGGCACCAAGTTCGTCCTGCAGAAAAATGCCCAAAAAAGGGGTGTGCTATAGCCTTTGGGCGTGGGGCCGGTGAACTTCGTTTGCCTTCCTCGGAATGGGCCGAGACCTTGGCCACCCCCTCCCCACGACAAAAATACGCCGCGGACACAGCCGCGCCCAAAAAAGAGCAGCCGAACCCCTTGGCGCCAAGTTCGTCCTGCGGCGAAATGCCCAAAAAAGGGGTGGGCTATAGCCTTGGGGCGTGGGGCAGGGGAACTTCGTCTGTCGAACTCGGAATGGGCCGAGACATTGTTGAAGGACAACATTTGTCCATGAGGTTCCTAATAACGCAACTATTGCACAGTAAAATTAAAACAGATGGCGGAAGCTCTAGAAACCTCGGATCGACTTCATTCAAAAACGAAAATCAAGAGGAAAGATTGAAGTTTAATTACCTCACTTGCAGTTTCGAAAACAACTTCGTGAAGTGGGAGAAAACGACTGAAAACAGCAAGCTCCGAACACTGTCCAGAAAAACAGCTCTGCACGAACAGCTTCTGTTTTGCCACGATCTGAGATCCTTTAAGCACCCCAATTGTGATGCCTCTAATCAGTCCACACTTAGAAATGTTCTAGGAGTTCAGAGGATTTGGAATCTCGAAATTTCATTAAGAAATGAGAGAGATAATGAAGAAACATGAGTGCTAGCTCATTTGATTCCATCCACCAAATAAAGCCCCATTATCTCTAATAATGGCACCAAACATTATCATGTGCTTAGACCCACCCACTTAGCCATTATTTATTGAAATTGATCTCATCACTTCAATAAACTATTTAATCAAATAAATAAATAGCTAATATTAATTAATTTCGGAATTAATTATTTAACCCCATTTTGATCACATCAAATGGTTAAATGTGGGCTTCTCTTGTGACATGTTGCAATGCTTTCTCTTAATCCATATTGGATCCAATAAAAGCCCATAATTCTAAACCCAAAATTGGTCTAGAAGTCCATAATCATATATGAACCCGAACATGTCCAAAATGGTCATTTTACGTGCTCGACATTCCATAATGTTTAATTGAGGATTTATGAAATTTATTTTGTTCCTTAAACTATTTATGGAACATCTAAATTTCTATCTTAAATCATATTTAAGATATATTTATATTTATATTCATTCTCAATGAATTATAATATAAATATTTATTTTCCTAAAATTAGGAAATCTAACTTCTCATTTTCTAGTAACTCCTTTTTCATTTCTATATAGTGTGTGACCTTTTAGGTTCTTAGTTATAAGGTAGTAGAACTATTTTAATGATAACTCTTTATTCATTAAATGATGCTAAACTCTTCAGTCATCAATTAGAACCTTTCTAATGACCTTAAGATGCATTGGTAATACGCTTTACCAATATTGATCATAAGGTTTCTACAAGTCATGAGTGACACCTAGCAGTATATCACGACTATCCAAATAACAAGAATTGTTGGATCTATAGAACCTATTCCATTGTATCTCTATGTCTTGGTCTCTTCATCATCCATGTCCAGAGAAAAACACAGCTTATGGTTTATTATGTTAAGCAGTTGTGCTTTATCTCAAAATAAATATAAATGAACTTGGCATGTTAATATAATTTGAACTCCTTCAAATATATTTCACCTTGGCCAAGGATTTCTCATGCCAATTCATATTATCTCATAGGGACATCCTTTTTTGTATATTACAAAGTGATGAATTCCATATTGGCCATCAACTTGTCTTCATACATAGCCAACCATGACAGCTATTGCTAGATCTCTTCCGTGATTAGGAATCAATCGTTATGCATTCACATATCAGAGATGTCTATGTATAAGACATCTGTTATGCCTCAGGTCTAAAGACCATTACTAAACATAGTGTCTGTTACAATGTATAATAAGCCATTAACACTCACGACCATATGGCTTACTATATTCGGTCAAGTTCAGTAAACTCATTCTCTTAACAAGTACCTATGTGTTTGACTTGACATCTCATGTCAATGATATGAAACTCACCATCCATCTTAGTATCACATACCATAAGGAGTCATAACACATACTAGTGTTTATAGGAATTTATAATGTCCAATCATAAATCCACCACTAGGAACTATTTTAGAAGTATAGTACAAAGGATACACGTTTCATATTCTCGACATACTCGAGAATGTGTTCCTTAACTATTTTACTTCTTGGACTATATTCATTAAATTAATATATGAATATTGATAACTTTGCCATTTTATAAATATCAAAATGCTATTCAAATACAATCATTCCCTAAACAATCAAATCACCATTCGATTGGCCTTTAGGGCATATTACTAACAATTGTCCACCCCCATCTCGAGACAAAAATAGGCTGCGGGCACAGCCTCGCCCAAAAAAGAGCAGCCGAACCCCTTGGCACCAAGTTCGTCCTGCAGAAAACTGCCCAAAAAAGGGGTGTGCTATAGCCTTTGGGCGTGGGGCCGGCGAACTTCATTTGCCTTCCTCGGAATGGGCTGTGACTTTGGCCACCCCCTCCCCGCGACAAAAATAGGCTGCGGGCACAGCCGCGCCCAAAAAAGTGCAGCCGAACCCCTTGGCGCCATGTTCGTCCTGCGGAAAAATGCCCACAAAAGGGATGTGCTATAGCCTTTGGGCGTGTGGCCGGCGAACTTCATCCACCTTCCTCGTAATGGGCCGAGACTTTGCCCACCCCCTCCCCACGACAAATATAGGCTGCGGGCACAGCCTCGCCCAAAAAAGAGCAGCCGAACCCCTTGGCACCAAGTTCGTCCTGCAGAAAAATGCCCAAAAAAGGGGTGTGCTATAGCCTTTGGGCGTGGAGCCGGTGAACTTCATTTGCCTTCCTCGGAATGGGCCGAGACCTTGGCCACCCACTCCCCACGACAAAAATACGCCGTGGACACAGCCGTGCCCAAAAAAGAGCAGCCGAACCCCTTGGCGCCAAGTTCATCCTGCGGCGAAATGCCCCAAAAAGGGGTGGGCTATAGCCTTGGGGCGTGGGGCAGGCGAACTTCGTCTGCCGGACTCGGAATGGGCCGAGACTTTGGCCACCCCCTCCCCGCGACAAAAATAGGGCGGGGGCACAGCCGCGCCCAAAAAAGAGCAGCCGAACCCCTTGGCACCAAGTTCGTCCTGCAGAAAAATGCCCAAAAAAGGGGTGTGCTATAGCCTTTGGGCGTGGGGCCGGCGAACTTCGTTTGCCTTCCTCGGAATGGACCGAGACCTTGGCCACCCCCTCCCCGCGACAAAAATACGCCGCGGACACAGCTGCGCCCAAAAAAGAGCAGCCGAACCCCTTGGCGTCAAGTTCGTCCTGCGGCAAAATGCCCAAAAAAGGGGTGGGCTATAGCCTTGGGGCGTGGGGCTGGCGAACTTCGTCCGCCGGACTCCGAGTGGGCCGAGACTTTGCCCACCCCCTACCCGCAACAAAAATAGGCCGCGGGCACAGCCGCGCCCAAAAAAGAGCAGCCGAACCACTTGGCGCCAAGTTCGTCCTGCGGAAAAATGCCCAAAAGGGGTGTGCTATAGCCTTTGGGCGTGGGGCCGGCGCACTTCGTCTGCCTTCCTCGGAATGGGCCGAGACTTTGTCCACCCCCACCCCGTGACAAAAATAGGCCGCGGACACAGCCGCGCCCAAAAAAGAGCAGCCAAACCCCTTGGCGGCAAGTTCGTCTGGCGGAAAAATGCCCAAAGAAGGGGTGGCCTATAGCCTCTGGGCGTGGGACGGGCGAACTTCGTCCGCCGGACTCGGAATGGGCCGAGTCTTTTCCCACCCCCACCCCATGACAAAAATAGGCCGCGGGCACAGCCACAACCAAAAAAGAGCAGCCGAACCCCTTGGCGCCAAGTTCGTCCTGCGGCAAAATGCCCAAAAAAGGGGTGTGCTATAGCCTTTGGGCGTGGGGACGGCAAAGTTCATCCGCCTTCCTCGGAATGGGTCAAGACTTTGCCCACCCCCTACCCGCACCAAAAATAGGCCGCGGGCATAGCCGCGCCCAAAAAAGAGCATCCGAACCCCTTGGCGCCAAGTTCGTCCTGCGGAAAAATGCCCAAAAAGGGGGAGGGCTATAGCCTTGGGGCGTGGGGCAGGCAAACTTCGTCCGCCTTCCTAGGAATGGGCCGAGACTTTGCCCACCTCGTCCCGGTGACAAAAATAGTCCGCGGCACAGCCGCGCCCAGTAAATAGCAGCCGAACCCCTTGGCGCCAAGTTCGTCCTGCGGAAAAATGCCTCAAAGGGGGGTTGGCTATAGCCTTTGGGCGTGGGGCCAGCGCACTTCGTCTGCCTTCCTCGGAATGGGGCGAGACCTTGGCCACCCCCTCCCCGCGACAAAAATAGGCCGCGGAAACAGCCGCGCCCAAAAAAGAGCAGCCGAACCCCTTGGCGCCAAGTTCGTCCTGCGGCAATATGCCCAAAAAATGGGTGTGCTATAGCCTTTGGGCGCGAGGCCGGTAAAGTTCATCCCCCTTCTTCGGAATGGGCCGAGACTTTGCCCACCCCCTCCCCGTGCAAAAACTAGGTCGCGGGCACAGCCGCGCCCAAAAAAGAGCAGCCGAGCCCCTTGGCGCCAAGTTCGTCCTGCGGAAAAATGCCCAAAAAAGGGGTGTGCTATAGCATTTGGGCGTGGGGGCGGCGCACCTCGTCCGCCTTCCTCGGAATGGGCCGAGACTTTGGCCACCCCCTCCCCGTGACAAAAATAGGCCGCTGACACAGCCGCGCCCAAAAAAGAGCAGCCGAACCCCTTGGCGCCAAGTTCGTCCTGCGGTAAAATGCCCAAAAAATGGGTGTGCTACAGCCTTTGGGCGTGGGGCCGGCAAAGTTCATCCCCCTTCCTCGGAATAAGCCGAGACTTTGCCCAACCCCTCCCCGTGCAAAAAATAGGTCGCGGGCACAGCCGCGCCCAAAAAAGAGCAGCCGAACCCCTTGGCGCCAAGTTCGTCCTGCGGAAAAATGCCCAAAAAAGGGGTGTGCCATAGCGTTTGGGCGTGGGGCCGGCGCACTTCGTCGGAATGGGCAGAGACTTTGGCCACCCCCTCCCCGCGACAAAAATAGGCCGCGGGCACAGCCGCGCCAAAAAAAAAGCAGCCGAACCCCTTGGCGCCAAGTTCGTCCTGCGAAAAAATGCCCAAAAAAGGGCAGTGCTATAGCCTTTGGGCGTGGGGCCGGCGAACTTCGTCCGCCTTACTCGGAATGAGCGGAGACATTGGCCACCCCCTCCCCCCGACAAAAATAGGCCACGGGCACAGCCGCGCCCAAAAAAGAGCAGCCGAAACCCTTGGCGCCAAGTTCGTCCTGCAGAAAAATGCCCAAAAAGGGAGTGGGCTATAGCCTTGGGGCATGGGTCTGGTGAACCCTCCACGCGACAAAAATAGGCCGCGGGTACAGCCGTAGCCAAAAAAGAGCAGCCGAACCCCTTGGCGCCAAGTTCGTCCTGCGGAAAAATGCCCAAAAAAGGGGTGGGCTATAGCCTTGGGGCGTGGGGCTGGCGAACTTCGTCCGTTGGACTCGGAATGGGCCGAGACTTTGCCCGCCCCCTCCCCGCGACAACAATTGGTCCCGGGCACAGCCGCGCGCAAAAAAGAGCAGCCGAACCCCTTGGCGCCAAGTTCGTCCTGTGGAAAAATGCCCAAAACTGGGGTTGGGTATAGCCTTGGGGCGTGGGGCAGGCGAACTTCGTCCGCCGGACTCGGAACGTGCCGAGACTTTGCCCACCCCCTCCCCGCGACAAAACAAGGCCGCGGCCACAGCCGCGCCCAAAAAAGAGCGGCCGAATCCCTTGGCGCCAAGTTCGTCCTGCGGAAAAATGCCCAAAAAAGGGGTGTGCTATAGCCGTTGGGCGTGGGGCCGGCAAAAATCATCCGCCTTCCTCGGATTGGGCCGAGATTTTGGCCACCCCCTCCCCGCGCCAAAAATAGGCCGCGGGCAAAGCCTCGCCCAAAAAAGAGCAGCCGTACCCCTTGGCGCCAAGTTCGTCCTGCGGAAAAATGCCCAAAAAGGGGGTGGGCTATAGACTTGGGGCGTGGGGCTGGCGAACTTCGTCTGCCTTCCTCGGAATGGGCCGAGACTTTGACCACCCCCTCCCCGTGACAAAATTAGGCCGCAGGCACAGCCGCGCCCAAAAAAGACCAGCCGAACCCCTGGGCGCCAAGTTCGTCCTGCGGAAAAATGCCCAAAAAGGAGGTGGGCTATAGCCTTGGGGCGTGGGGCGGGCGAACTTTGTCCGCCGGACTCGGAATGGGCCGAGACTTTTCCCACCCCCTCCCCATGACAAAAATAGGCCACGGGCACAGACGCGCACAAAAAAGAGCAGCCGAACCCCTTGGCGCCAAGTTCGTCCTGCGGAAAAATGCCCAAAAAAGGGGTGGGCTATAGCCATGGGGCGTGGGGCTGGCGCACTTCGTCCGCCGGACTCGGAATGTGCCGAGACTTTGCCCACCCCCTCCCCGCGACAAAAATAGGCAACGGGCACAGCCGCGCCCAAAAACGAGCAGCCGAACCCCTTGGCGCCAAGTTCGTCCTGAGGAAAAATGGCCAAAAAAGGGGTGGGCTATAGCCTTGGGGCGTGGGGCTGGCGAACATCGTCCGCCGGACTCGGAATGGGCCGAGACTTTTCCCACCCCCTCCCCGCGCAAAAAATAGGCCGCGGGCACAGCCGCGCACAAAAAAGAGCAGCCGAACCCCTGGGCGCCAAGTTTGTCCTGCGGAAAAATGCCCAAAAAAGGGGTGGGCTATAGCCATGGGGCGTGGGGCTGGCGCACTTCGTCCGTCGGACTCGGAATGTGCCGAGACTTTGCCCACCCCCTCCCCGCGACAAAAATAGGCAACGGGCACAGCCGCGCCCAAAAAAGAGCAGCCGAACACCTTGGCGCCAAGTTCGTCCTGCGGAAAAATGCCCAAAAGGGGTGTGCTATAGCCTTTGGGCGTGGGGCCGGCGCACTTCGTCTGCCTTCCTCGGAATGGGCCGAGACTTTGTCCACCCCCACCCCGTGACAAAAATAGGCCGCGGACACAGCCGCGCCCAAAAAAGAGCAGCCAAACCCCTTGGCGGCAAGTTCGTCTGGCGGAAAAATGCCCAAAGAAGGGGTGGCCTATAGCCTCTGGGCGTGGGGCGGGCGAACTTCGTCCGCCGGACTCGGAATGGGCCGAGACTTTTCCCACCCCCACCCCATGACAAAAATAGGCCGCGGGCACAGCCACAACCAAAAAAGAGCAGCCGAACTCCTTGGCGCCAAGTTCGTCCTGCGGCAAAATGCCCAAAAAAGGGGTGTGCTATAGCCTTTGGGCGTGGGGACGGCAAAGTTCATCCGCCTTCCTCGGAATGGGTCAAGACTTTGCCCACCCCCTACCCGCACCAAAAATAGGCCGCGGGCATAGCCGCGCCCAAAAAAGAGCATCCGAACCCCTTGGCGCCAAGTTCGTCCTGCGGAAAAATGCCCAAAAAGGGGGTGGGCTATAGCCTTGGGGCGTCGGGCTGGCGAACTTCGTCCGCCGGACTCGGAAAGGGCCGAGACTTTGCCCACCCCTCCCCGCGACAAAAATAGGCCGCGCACACAGCCGTGCCCAAAAAAGAACAGCCGAACCCCTTGGCCCCAAGTTCGTCCTGCGGAAAAATGCCCAAAAAACGGGTGGGCTATAGCCTTGGGGCGTGGGGCTCGTGAACTTCGTCCGCCGGACTCGGAATGGGCCGAGACTGTGCCCACCCCCTCCCCGCGACAACAATAGGCTGCGGGCAAAGCCGCGCCCCAAAAAGAGCTGCCGAACCCCTTGGCGCCAAGTTCGTCCTGCGGAAAAAAGCCCAAAAAAGGGGTGGGCTATAGCCTTGGGGCGTGGGGCTCGCGAACTTCGTCCGCCGGACTCGGAATGTGCCGAGACTTTGCCCGACCCCTCCCCGCGACAAAAATAGGCCGCGGGCACAGCCTCGCCAAAAAATGAACAGCGGAACCCCTTGGCGCCAGGTTCGTCCTCCGGGAAAATGCCCAAAAAGGGGGTGGGCTATAGCCTTGGGGCGTGGGGCTGGCGAACTTCGTCCGCCGGACTCGGAATGGGCCGAGACTTTGACCACCCCCTCCCCGTGGCAAAAATAGGCCGCAGGCACAGCCGCGCACAAAAAAGACCTGCCGAACCCCTTGGCGCCAAGTTCGTCCTGCGGAAAAATGCCCAAAAAAGGGGTGGGCTATAGCCTTGGGGCGTGGGGCTCGTGAACTTCGTCCGCCGGACTCGGAATGGGCCGAGACTGTGCCCACCCCCTCCCCGCGACAACAATAGGCTGCGGGCACAGCCGCGCCCAAAAAAGAGCAGCCGAACACCTTGGCGCCAAATTCGTCCTGCGGAAAAATGCTCAAAAAAGGGGTGGGCTATAGCCTTGGGGCGTGGGGCTCGCAAACTTCGTCCGCCGGACTTGGAATGTGCCGAGACTTTGCCCAACCCCTCCCCGTGAGAAAAATAGGCCGCGGGCACAGCCACGCCAAAAAATGAGCAGCCGAACCCCTTGGCGCCAAGTTCGTCCTGCGGAAAAATGCCCAAAAAAGGGGTGTGCCATAGCGTTTGGGCGTGGGGCCGGCGCACTTCGTCGGAATGGGCAGAGACTTTGGCCACCCCCTCCCCGCGACAAAAATAGGCCGCGGGCACAGCCGCGCCAAAAAATGAGCAGCCGAACCCCTTGGCACCAGGTTCGTCCTCCGGAAAAATGCCCAAAAAGGGGGTGGGCTATAGCCTTGGGGGGTGGGGCTGGCGAACTTCGTCTGCCTTCCTCGGAATGGGCCGAGACTTTGACCACCCCCTCCCCGTGACAAAAATAGGCCGCAGGCACAGCCGTGCCCAAAAAAGACCAGCCGAACCCCTGGGCGCCAAGTTCGTCCTGCGGAAAAATGCCCAAAAAGGGGGTGGGCTATAGCCTTGGGGCGTGGGGCGGGCGAACTTTGTCCGCCGGACTCGGAATGGGCCGAGACTTTTCCCACCCCCTCCCCATGACAAAAATAGGCCACGGGCACAGACGCGCACAAAAAAGAGCAGCCGAACCCCTTGGCGCCAAGTTCGTCCTGCGGGAAAATGCCCAAAAAAGGGGTGGGCTATAGCCATGGGGCGTGGGGCTGGCGCACTTCGTCCGCCGGACTCTGAATGTGCCGAGACTTTGCCCACCCCCTCCCCGCGACAAAAATAGGCAGCAGGCACGGCCGCGCCCAAAAAAGAGCTGCCGAACCCCTTGGCGCCAAGTTCGTCCTGCGGAAAAATGCCCAAAAAAGGGGTGTGCTATAGCCTTTGGGCGTCGGGCCGGCGAACTTCGTCCGCCTTCCTCGGAATGGGCCGAGACTTTGGCCACCCCCTCCCCACGACAAAAATAGGCTGCGGGCACAGCCGCGCCCAAAAAAGAGCAGCCGAACCCCTTGGCGCCAAGTTCGTCCTGCGGCAAAAGGCCCAAAAAGGGGGTGTGCTATAGCCTTTGAGCGTGGGGCGGCAAAGTTCGTCCGCTTTCCTCGGAATGGGCCGAGACTTTGCCCACCCCCTCCCCGCACCAAAACTAGGCCGCGGGCACAGCCGCGCCCAAAAAAGAGCAGCCGAACCCCTTGGCGCCAAGTTTGTGCTGCGGAAAAATGCCCAAAAATGGGGTGTGCTATAGCCTTTGGGCGTGGGGCCGGCAAAGTTCATCCGCCTTCCTCGGAATGGGCTGAGACTTTGCCCACCCCTTCCCCGCGACCAAAATAGACCGCGGGCACAGCCGCGTCCAAAAAAGAGCAGCCGAACCACTTGGCACCAAGTTCGTGCTGCGGAAAAATGCCCAAAAAAGGAGTGTGCTATAGCCTTTGGGCGTGGGGCCGGCGCACTTCGTCCGCCTTCCTCGGAATGGGCTGAGATGTTGGCCACCCCCTCCCCATGGAAGAAATAGGCCGCGGGCACAGCCTCGCCCAAAAAAGAGCAGCCGAACCCCTTGGCGCCAAGTTCGTCCTGCGGAAAAATGCCCAAAAAAGGGGTGTGCTATAGCCTTTGAGCGTGGGGCGGCAAAGTTCATCCGCTTTCCTCGGAATGGGCCGAGACTTTGCCCACCCCCTCCCCGCACCAAAACTAGGCCGCGGGCACAGCCGCGCCCAAAAAAGAGCAGCCGAACCCCTTGGCGCCAAGTTTGTGCTGCGGAAAAATGCCCAAAAAAGGGGTGTGCTATAGCCTTTGGGCGTGGGGCCGGCAAAGTTCATCCGCCTTCCTCGGAATGGGCCGAGACTTTGCCCACCCCTTCCCCGCGACCAAAATAGACCGCGGGCACAGCCGCGCCCAAAAAAGAGCAGCCGAACCACTTGGCACCAAGTTCGTCTTGCAGAAAAATGCCCAAAAAAGGAGTGTGCTATAGCCTTTGGGCGTGGTGCCGGCGCACTTCGTCCGCCTTCCTCGGAATGGGCTGAGATGTTGGCCACCCCCTCCCCATGGGAGAAATAGGCCGCAGGCACAGCCTCGCCCAAAAAAGAGCAGCCGAACCCCTTGGCGCCAAGTTCGTCCTGCGGAAAAATGCCTAAAAAAGAGGTGTGCTATAGCCTTGGGGCGTGGGGCTGCCGGAGTTCGTGCGCCGAACTCGGAATGGGCCGAGACTTTGACCACCCCTCCCGGCACCAACAATAGGCCGCGGGCACAGCCGCGCCCAAAAAAGAGCAGTCGACCCCCTTGGCGCCATGTTCGTCCTGAGGAAAAATGCCCAAAAAAGGGGTGTACTATAGCCTTGGGGCGTGGCGCTGCCGAAATTCGTCCGCTGGACTCGGATTGGGCCGAGACTTTTCCCACCCCCTCCCCGCGACAAAAATAGGCCGCGGGCACAGCCGCGCCCAAAAAAGAGCAGCCGAACCCCTGGGCGCACAGTTCGTCCCGCGCAAAAATGCCCAAAAAGGGGGTGGGCTATAGCCTTGGGTCGTGGGGCTGGCGAACTTCGTCCGCCTTCCTCGGAATGGGCCGAGACTTTGCCCACCCCTTCCCCGCGACAGAAATAGGCCGCGGGCACAGCCACCCCCAAAAAAGAGCAGCTGAACCCCTTGGCGCAAAGTTCGTCCTGCGGAAAAATGGCCAAAAAAGGGGTGTGCTATAGCCTTTGGGCGTGGGGCCGGCGAACTTTGTCCGCCTTCCTCGAAATGGGCCGAGACATTGACGACCCCCTCCCCGCGCCAAAAGTAGGCCGCGGGCACAGCCGCGCCCAAAACAACGCCTTGGGGTGTGGGGCTGGCGCACTTCGTCCGCCGGACTCGGAATCGGCCGAGACTTTTCCCACCCCCTCCCCGCGACAAAAATAGGCCACGGGCACAGCCGCACACAAAAAAGAGCTGCCGAACCCCTTGGCGCCAAGTTCGTCCTGCGGAAAAATGCTCAAAAAGGGGGTGGGCTATAGCCTTGTGGCGTGGGGCCGGCGAACTTCGTCCGCCTTCCTCGGAATGGGCCGAGACTTTGCCCACCCCTTCCCCGCTACAGAAATAGGCCGCGGGCACAGCCGCGCCCAAAAAAGAGCATTTGAACCCCTTGGCGCCAATTTCGTCCTGCGGAAAAATGCCCAAAAAAGGGGTGTACTATAGCCTTGGGGCGTGGGGCTGCCGAAATTCGTCCGCTGGACTCGGAATGGGCCGAGACTTTTCCCACCCCCTCCCCGCGACAAAAATAGGCCGCGGGCACAGCCGCGCCCAAAAAAGAGCAGCCGAACCCCTGGGCGCAAAGTTCGTCCCGCGGAAAAATGCCCAAAAAGGGGGTGGGCTATAGCCTTGGGACGTGGGGCTGGCGAACTTTGTCCGCCTTCCTCGGAATGGGCCGAGACTTTGCCCACCCCTTTCCCGCCACAAAAATAGGCCGCGGGCACAGCCACCCCCAAAAAAGAGCAGCTGAACCCCTTGGCGCAAAGTTCGTCCTGCGGAAAAATGGCCAAAAAAGGGGTGTGCTATAGCCTTTGGGCGTGGGGCCGGCGAACTTTGTCCGCCTTCCTCGAAATGGGCCGAGACATTGATGACCCCCTCCCCGCGCCAAAAGTAGGCCGCGGGCACAGCCGCGCCCAAAACAACGCCTTGGGGTGTGGGGCTGGCGCACTTCGTCCGCCGGACTCGGAATCGGCCGAGACTTTTCCCACCCCCTCCCCGCGACAAAAATAGGCCACGGGCACAGCCGCACACAAAAAAGAGCTGCCGAACCCCTTGGCGCCAAGTTCGTACTGCGGAACAATGCCCAAAAAAGGGGTGTGCTATAGCGTTTGGGCGTGGGGCCGGCGAACTTGGTCCGCCTTCCTCGGAATGGGCCGAGACTTCGGCGACCCCCTCCCCGCGACAAAAATAGGCCGCGGGCACAGCCGCGCCCAAAAACGAGCGGCCGAACCCCTTGGCGCCAAGTTCGTCCTGCGGAAAAATGCCCAAAAAGGGGGTGGGCTATAGCCTTGGGGCGTGGGGCGGGCGAACTTTGTCCGCCAAACTCGGAATGGGCCAAGACTTTGGCTACCCCCTCCCCACGACAAAAATAGGCCGCGGACACAGCCGCGCCCAAAAAAGAGCAGCCGAACCCCTTGGCGCCAAGTTCGTCCTGCGGAAAAATGCCCACAAAAGGGATGTGCTATAGCCTTTGGGCGTGTGGCCGGCGAACTTCATCCGCCTTCCTCGTAATGGGCCGAGACTTTGCCCACCCCCTCCCCGTGACAAAAATAGGCCGAAGGCAAAGCCGCGCCCAAAAAAGAGCAGCCGAACCCATTGGCGCCTAGTTCGTCCAGCGGAAAAATGCCCAAAAAAGGGGTGGGCTATAGCCTTGGGGCGTGGGGCTGGCGAACTTCGTCCGCCTTCCTCGGAATGGGCTGAGACTTTGGCTACCCCCTCCCCACGACAAAAATAGGCCGCGGGCACAGCCGCGCCCAAAAAAGACCAGCCGAACCCCTTGGCGCCAAGTTTGTCCTGCGGAAAAATGCCCAAAAAAGGGGTGTGCTATAGCCTTTGGGCGTGGGGCCGGCAAAGTTCATCCGCCTTCCTCGGAATGGGCCGAGACTTTGCCCACCCCCTCCCTGCACCAAAAATAGGCCGGGGGCACAGCCGCGCCCAAAAAAGAGCAGCCGAACCCCTTGGCGCCAAGTTCGTCCTGCGGAAAAATGCCCAAAAAAGGGCTGTGTTATAGCCTTTGGGCGTGGGGCCGGCAAAGTTCATCTGCCTTCCTCGGAATGGGCCGAGACTTTGCCCACCCCTTCCCCGCACCAAAAATAGGCCGCGGGCACAGCTGCGTCCAAAAAAGAGCAGCCGAACCCCTTGGCGACAAGTTCGTCCTGCGGAAAAATGCCCAAAAAAGGGGTGTGCTATAGCCTTTGGGCGTGGCGCTGGCGAACTTCGTCCGCCGGACTCGGAATGGGCCGAGACGTGGCCCACCCCTTCCCCGCGAAACAAATTGGCCACGGGCACAGCCGCACACAAAAAAGAGCTGTCGAACCCCTTGGCGCCAAGTTCGTCCTGTGGAACAATGCCCAAAAAAGGGGTGTGCTATAGCGTCTGGGCGTGGGGCCGGCGAACTTGGTCCGCCTTCCTCGGAATCGGCCGAGACTTCGGCGACCCCCTCCCCGCGACAAAAATAGGCCGCGGGCACAGCCGCGCCCAAAAACGAGCGGCCGAACCCCTTGGCGCCAAGTTCGTCCTGCGGAAAAATCCCCAAAAAGGGGTGGGCCATACCCTAGGGGCGTGGGGCGGGCGAACTTCGTCCGCCGGACTCGGAATGGGACGAGACTTTGGCCTCCCCCTCCCTGCGACAAAAATAGGCCGTGGGTGCAGCCGTGCCCAAAAAAGAGCGGCCGAACCCCTTGGCGCCAAGTTCGTCCTGCCGAAAAATGCCCAAAAAGGGGGTGGGCTATAGCCTTGGGGCGTGGGGCGGGCGAACTTTGTCCGCCGGACTCGGAATGGGCCGAGACTTTGGCTACCCCCTCCCCGCGACAAAAATAGGCCGCGGGCACAGCCGCGCCCAAAAAAGAGCAGCCGAACCCCTTGGCGCCAAGTTCGTCCTGCGGAAAAATGCTCAAAAAGGGGGTGGGCTATAGCCTTGTGGCGTGGGGCCGGCGCACTTCGTCCGCCGGACTCGGAATCGGCCGAGACTTTGGCCACCCCCTCCCCGTGACAAAAATAGGCCGCAGGCAAAGCCGCGCCCAAAAAAGAGCAGCCGAACCCATTGGCGCCTAGTTCGTCCAGCGGAAAAATGCCCAAAAAAGGGGTGTGCTATAGCCTTGGGGCGTGGGGCCGGGAAAGTTCATCCGCCTTCCTCGGAATGGGCCGAGACTTTGCCCACCCCCTCCCTGCACCAAAAATAGGCCGGGGGCACAGCCGCGCACAAAAATGAGCAGCCGAACCCCTTGGCGCCAAGTTCGCCCTGCGGAAAAATGCCCAAAAAAGGGGTGTGCTATAGCCTTTGGACGTGGGGCCGGCGAACTTGGTCCGCCTTCCTCGGAATGGGCCGAGACTTTGCCCACCCCCTCCCAGCGACAAAAATAGGCCGCGGGCACAGCCGCGCCCAAAAAAGAGCAGCCGAACCCCTTGGCGCCAAGTTCGTCCAGCGGAAAAATGCCCAAAAAAGGGGTGGGCTATAGCCTTGGGGCGTGGGGCTGGTGAACTTCGTCCGCCTTCCTCGGAATGGGCGGAGACTTTGGCTACCCCCTCCCCGTGAAAAAAACAGGCCACGGGCACAACCGCGCCCAAAAAAGAGCAGCCGAACCCCTTGGCGCCAAGTTCGTCCTGCGGAAAAATACCCAAAAATGGGGTGGGCTATAGCCTTGGGGCGTGGGGCGGGCGAACTTCGTCCTCCGGACTTGGAATGGGCCGAGACTTTGCCCACCCCCTCCCCGCAAGAAAAATAGGCCCCGGGCACAGCCGCGTCCAAAAAAGAGCAGCCGAACCCCGTGGCGCCAAGTTCGTCCAGCGGAAAGATGCCCAAAAAGGGGGTGGGCTATAGCCTTGGGGCGTGGGGCTGGCGAACTTCGTCCGCCGGACTCGGAATGGGCCTAGACTTTGGCCTCCCCCTCCCCGCGACAAAATAGGCCGTGGGCGCAGCCGCGCCCAAAAAAGAGCGGCCGAACCCCTTGGCGCCAAGTTCGTCCTGCGGAAAAATGCCCAAAAAAGGGGTGTGATATAGCCTTTGGGCGTGGGGCCGGCGCACTTCGTCCGCCTTAATCAGAATGGGCCGAGACTTTGGCCACCCCCTCCCCGCAAGAAAAGTAGGCCCCGGGCACAGCCGCGTCCAAAAAAGAGCAGCCAAACCCCTTGGCGTCAAGTTCGTCCAGCGGCAAAAGGCCCAAAAAAGGGGTGTGCTATATAGCCTTTGGGCATGCGGCTGGCAAAGTTCATCCGCCTTCCTTGGAATGGGCCGAGACTTTGGCCACCACCTCGCCGCGACAAAAATAGGGCACGAGCATAGCCTCGCCCAAAAAAGAGCAGTCGAACCCCTTGGCGCCAAGTTTGTCCTGCGGAAAAATGCCCAAAAAATGGGCGTGCTATAGCCTTTGGGCGTGGGGCCGGAATAGTTCATCCCCCTTCCTCGGAATGGGCCGAGACTTTGCCCACCCCCTCCCCGTGGCAAACATATGCCACGGGCACATCCGCGCCCAAAAATGAGCAGCCGAACCCCTTGGCGCCAAGTTCATCCTGGGGAAAAATGACCAAAAAAGGGGTGTGCTATAGCCTCGGGGGCGTGGGGATGGCGAATTTCGTCCGCCGGACTCGGAATGGGCCGAGACTTTGGCCACCCCCTCCCCGTGAAAAAAAATAGGCCGCGGGCACAGCCGCGCCAAAAAAAGAACAGCCGAACCCCTTGGTGCCACGTTCGTCCTGCGGAAAAATGCCCAAAAAAGGGGTGGGCTATAGCCTTGGGGCGTGGGGCTGGCGAACTTCGTCCGCCGGACTCCGAATGGGCCGAGACTTTGCCCACCCCCTCCCCGCGACAAAAATAGGCCGCGGGCACAGCCGTACCCAAAAAAGAGCAGACGAACCCCTCGGCGCCAAGTTCGTCCTGCGGAAAAATGCCCAAAAAAGGGGTGTGCTATAGCCTTTGGGCGTGGGGACGGCAAAGTTCATCTGCCATCCTCAGAATGGGTGGAGACTTTGCCCACCCGATCCCCGCACCCAAAATAGGCCGTGGGTATAGCCGCGCCCAAAAAAGAGCAGCCGAACCCCTTGGCGCCAAGTTCGTCCTGCGGAAAAATGCCCAAAACGGGGGTGGGCTATAGCCTTGGTGCGTGGGGCGGGCGAACTTCTTCCGCCGGACTCGGAATGGGCCGAGACTTTTCCCACCCCCTCCCTGCGACAAAAATAGGCCGCGGGCACAGCCGCGCCCAAAAAAGAGCAGCCGAACCCCTTGGCGCCATGTTCGTCGTGTGGAAAAATGACCAAAAAAGGGGTGTGCTATAGCCTTGAGGCGTGGGGCTGGCGAACTTCATCCGCCGGACTCGGAATGGGCCAAGAATTTGTCCACCCCCTCCCCGTTACAAAAGTATGCCACGGGCACAGCCGCGCCCAAAAACGAGCAGCCGAACCCCTTGGCGCCTAGTTCGTCCTGCGGAAAAATGCCCAAAAGGGATGTGCTATAGCCTTTGGGCGTACGGCCGGCGCACTTCGTCTGCCTTACTTGGAATGGGCCGAGACTTTGGCCACCCCCTCCCCGTGACAAAAATAGGCCGTGGGCACAGCCGCGCCAAAAAAAGAGAAGCCGAACCCCTTGGCGCCTAGTTCGTCTTGCGGAAAAATGCCCAAAAAAGGGGTGGGCTATAGCCTTGGGGCGTGGGGCGGGTGAACTACGTCCGCCGGACTCGGAATGGGCCGAGACTTTTCCCACCGCCACCCCATGACAAAAATAGGCCGCGGGTACAGCCGCGCCCAAAAAAGAGCAGCCTAACCGCTTGGCGCCAAGTTCGTCCTGCGGCAAAATGCCCAAAAAAGGGGTGTGCTTTAGCCTTTGGGCGTGGGGATGGCAAAGTTCATCCGCCTTCGTCGGAATGGGTTGAGACTTTGACCACCCCCTCCCAGCACCAAAAATAGGCCGCGGGCATAGCCGCGCCCAAAAAAGAGCAGCCAAACCCCTTGGTGCCAAGTTCGTCCTGCGGAAAAATGCCCAAAAGGGGGGTTGGCTATAGACTTTGGGCATGGGGCCGGCGCACTTCGTCTGCCTTCCTCGGAATGGGCCGAGACTTTGGCCACCCCCTCCTCATGACAAAAATAGGCCGCGGGCACAGCCGCGCCCAAAAAAGAGCAGCCGAACCCCTTGGCGCCAAGTTCGTGTTGCGGAAAAATGCCCAAAAAAGGGGTGGGCTATAGCCTTGGGGCATGGGGCGGGCGAACTTCGTCTGCCAGACTCGGAATGGGACGTGAATTTTCCCACCCCCACCCCGTGACAAAAATAGGCCGCGGCCACAACGGCGCCCAAAAAAGCGCAGCGGAACCCCTAGGCGTTAAGTTCGTCCTGCGGCAAAATGCCCAAAAAAGCGGTGTGCTATAGCCTTTGGGCGTGGGGATGGCAAAGTTCATCCGCCTTTGTCGGAATGGGTTGAGACTTTCACCACCCCCTCCCAGCACCAAAAATAGGCCGCGGGTATAGCCGCGCCCAAAAAAGAGCAGCCAAACCCCTTGGTGCCAAGTTCGTCCTGCGGAAAAATGCCCAAAAGGGGGGTTGGCTATAGACTTTGGGCATGGGGCCGGCGCACTTCGTCTGCCTTCCTCGGAATGGGCCGAGACTTTGGCCACCCCCTCCTCGTGACAAAAATAGGCCGCGGGCACAGCCGCGCCCAAAAAAGAGCAGCCGAACCCCTTGGCGCCAAGTTCGTGTTGCGGAAAAAGGCCCAAAAAAGGGGTGGGCTATAGCCTTGGGGCGTGGGGCGGGCGAACTTCGTCTGCCGGACTCGGAATGGGACGCGACATTTCCCACCCCCACCCCGTGACAAAAATAGGCCACGGGCACAGCGGCGCCCAAAAAAGAGCAGCCGAACCCCTTGGGACCAAGTTCGTCCTGCGGCAAAATGCCCAAAAAAGGGGTGTGCTATAGCCTTTGGGCGTGGGGACGGCAAAGTTCATCCGCCTTCCTCGGAATGGGCCGAGACTTTGTCCACCCCCACCCCGTGACAAAAATAGGCCGCGGACACAGCCGCGCCCAAAAAAGAGCAGCCAAACCCCTTGGCGGCAAGTTCGTCTGGCGGAAAAATGCCCAAAGAAGGGGTGGCCTATAGCCTCTGGGCGTGGGGCGGGCGAACTTCGTCCGCCGGACTCGGAATGGGCCGAGACTTTTCCCACCCCCACCCCATGACAAAAATAGGCCGCGGGCACAGCCACAACAAAAAAAGAGCAGCCGAACCCCTTGGCGCCAAGTTCGTCATGCGGCAAAATGCCCAAAAAAGGGGTGTGCTATAGCCTTTGGGCGTGGGGACGGCAAAGTTCATCCGCCTTCCTCGGAATGGGTCAAGACTTTGCCCACCCCCTACCCGCACCAAAAATAGGCCGCGGGCATAGCCGCGCCCAAAAAAGAGCATCCGAACCCCTTGGCGCCAAGTTCGTCCTGCGGAAAAATGCCCAAAAAGGGGGAGGGCTATAGCCTTGGGGCGTGGGGCAGGCAAACTTCGTCCGCCTTCCTAGGAATGGGCCGAGACTTTGCCCACCTCGTCCCGGTGACAAAAATAGTCCGCGGCACAGCCGCGCCCAGTAAATAGCAGCCGAACCCCTTGGCGCCAAGTTCGTCCTGCGGAAAAATGCCTCAAAGGGGGGTTGGCTATAGCCTTTGGGCGTGGGGCCAGCGCACTTCGTCTGCCTTCCTCGGAATGGGGCGAGACCTTGGCCACCCCCTCCCCGCGACAAAAATAGGCCGCGGAAACAGCCGCGCCCAAAAAAGAGCAGCCGAACCCCTTGGCGCCAAGTTCGTCCTGCGGCAATATGCCCAAAAAATGGGTGTGCTATAGCCTTTGGGCGCGAGGCCGGTAAAGTTCATCCCCCTTCTTCGGAATGGGCCGAGACTTTGCCCACCCCCTCCCCGTGCAAAAACTAGGTCGCGGGCACAGCCGCGCCCAAAAAAGAGCAGCCGAGCCCCTTGGCGCCAAGTTCGTCCTGCGGAAAAATGCCCAAAAAAGGGGTGTGCTATAGCATTTGGGCGTGGGGGCGGCGCACTTCGTCCGCCTTCCTCGGAATGGGCCGAGACTTTGGCCACCCCCTCCCCGTGACAAAAATAGGCCGCTGACACAGCCGCGCCCAAAAAAGAGCAGCCGAACCCCTTGGCGCCAAGTTCGTCCTGCGGTAAAATGCCCAAAAAATGGGTGTGCTACAGCCTTTGGGCGTGGGGCCGGCAAAGTTCATCCCCCTTCCTCGGAATAAGCCGAGACTTTGCCCAACCCCTCCCCGTGCAAAAAATAGGTCGCGGGCACAGCCGCGCCCAAAAAAGAGCAGCCGAACCCCTTGGCGCCAAGTTCGTCCTGCGGAAAAATGCCCAAAAAAGGGGTGTGCCATAGCGTTTGGGCGTGGGGCCGGCGCACTTCGTCGGAATGGGCAGAGACTTTGGCCACCCCCTCCCCGCGACAAAAATAGGCCGCGGGCACAGCCGCGCCAAAAAAAAAAACAGCCGAACCCCTTGGCGCCAAGTTCGTCCTGCGAAAAAATGCCCAAAAAAGGGCAGTGCTATAGCCTTTGGGCGTGGGGCCGGCGAACTTCGTCCGCCTTACTCGGAATGAGCGGAGACATTGGCCACCCCCTCCCCCCGACAAAAATAGGCCACGGGCACAGCCGCGCCCAAAAAAGAGCAGCCGAAACCCTTGGCGCCAAGTTCGTCCTGCAGAAAAATGCCCAAAAAGGGAGTGGGCTATAGCCTTGGGGCATGGGTCTGGTGAACCCTCCACGCGACAAAAATAGGCCGCGGGTACAGCCGTAGCCAAAAAAGAGCAGCCGAACCCCTTGGCGCCAAGTTCGTCCTGCGGAAAAATGCCCAAAAAAGGGGTGGGCTATAGCCTTGGGGCGTGGGGCTGGCGAACTTCGTCCGTTGGACTCGGAATGGGCCGAGACTTTGCCCGCCCCCTCCCCGCGACAACAATTGGTCCCGGGCACAGCCGCGCGCAAAAAAGAGCAGCCGAACCCCTTGGCGCCAAGTTCGTCCTGTGGAAAAATGCCCAAAACTGGGGTTGGGTATAGCCTTGGGGCGTGGGGCAGGCGAACTTCGTCCGCCGGACTCGGAACGTGCCGAGACTTTGCCCACCCCCTCCCCGCGACAAAACAAGGCCGCGGCCACAGCCGCGCCCAAAAAAGAGCGGCTGAATCCCTTGGCGCCAAGTTCGTCCTGCGGAAAAATGCCC
Organism: Citrus glauca; assembly: GCA_029633175.1. Classification (NCBI taxonomy): domain Eukaryota; kingdom Viridiplantae; phylum Streptophyta; class Magnoliopsida; order Sapindales; family Rutaceae; genus Citrus; species Citrus glauca. The sequence continues at coordinate 89,566 of JAQOOD010000045.1, read as the reverse complement.
AAAAAAGGGGTGTGCTATAGCCGTTGGGCGTGGGGCCGGCAAAAATCATCCGCCTTCCTCGGATTGGGCCGAGATTTTGGCCACCCCCTCCCCGCGCCAAAAATAGGCCGCGGGCAAAGCCTCGCCCAAAAAAGAGCAGCCGTACCCCTTGGCGCCAAGTTCGTCCTGCGGAAAAATGCCCAAAAAGGGGGTGGGCTATAGACTTGGGGCGTGGGGCTGGCGAACTTCGTCTGCCTTCCTCGGAATGGGCCGAGACTTTGACCACCCCCTCCCCGTGACAAAAATAGGCCGCAGGCACAGCCGCGCCCAAAAAAGACCAGCCGAACCCCTGGGCGCCAAGTTCGTCCTGCGGAAAAATGCCCAAAAAGGAGGTGGGCTATAGCCTTGGGGCGTGGGGCGGGCGAACTTTGTCCGCCGGACTCGGAATGGGCCGAGACTTTTCCCACCCCCTCCCCATGACAAAAATAGGCCACGGGCACAGACGTGCACAAAAAAGAGCAGCCGAACCCCTTGGCGCCAAGTTCGTCCTGCGGAAAAATGCCCAAAAAAGGGGTGGGCTATAGCCATTGGGCGTGGGGCTGGCGCACTTCGTCCGCCGGACTCGGAATGTGCCGAGACTTTGCCCACCCCCTCCCCGCGACAAAAATAGGCAACGGGCACAGCCGCGCCCAAAAACGAGCAGCCGAACCCCTTGGCGCCAAGTTCGTCCTGAGGAAAAATGGCCAAAAAAGGGGTGGGCTATAGCCTTGGGGCGTGGGGCTGGCGAACATCGTCCGCCGGACTCGGAATGGGCCGAGACTTTTCCCACCCCCTCCCCGCGCAAAAAATAGGCCGCGGGCACAGCCGCGCACAAAAAAGACTAGCCGAACCCCTGGGCGCCAAGTTTGTCCTGCGGAAAAATGCCCAAAAAAGGGGTGGGCTATAGCCATGGGGCGTGGGGCTGGCGCACTTCGTCCGCCGGACTCGGAATGTGCCGAGACTTTACCCACCCCCTCCCCGCGACAAAAATAGGCAACGGGCACAGCCGCGCCCAAAAAAGAGCAGCCGAACCACTTGGCGCCAATTTCGTCCTGCGGAAAAATGCCCAAAAGGGGTGTGCTATAGCCTTTGGGCGTGGGGCCGGCGCACTTCGTCTGCCTTCCTCGGAATGGGCCGAGACTTTGTCCACCCCCACCCCGTGACAAAAATAGGCCGCGGACACAGCCGCGCCCAAAAAAGAGCAGCCAAACCCCTTGGCGGCAAGTTCGTCTGGCGGAAAAATGCCCAAAGAAGGGGTGGCCTATAGCCTCTGGGCGTGGGGCGGGCGAACTTCGTCCGCCGGACTCGGAATGGGCCGAGACTTTTCCCACCCCCACCCCATGACAAAAATAGGCCGCGGGCACAGCCACAACCAAAAAAGAGCAGCCGAACCCCTTGGCGCCAAGTTCGTCCTGCGGCAAAATGCCCAAAAAAGGGGTGTGCTATAGCCTTTGGGCGTGGGGACGGCAAAGTTCATCCGCCTTCCTCGGAATGGGTCAAGACTTTGCCCACCCCCTACCCGCACCAAAAATAGGCCGCGGGCATAGCCGCGCCCAAAAAAGAGCATCCGAACCCCTTGGCGCCAAGTTCGTCCTGCGGAAAAATGCCCAAAAAGGGGGTGGCTATAGCCTTGGGGCGTCGGGCTGGCGAACTTCGTCCGCCAGACTCGGAAAGGGCCGAGACTTTGCCCACCCCTCCCCGCGACAAAAATAGGCCGCGCACACAGCCGTGCCCAAAAAAGAACAGCCGAACCCCTTGGCCCCAAGTTCGTCCTGCGGAAAAATGCCCAAAAAAGGGGTGGGCTATAGCCTTGGGGCGTGGGGCTCGTGAACTTCGTCCGCCGGACTCGGAATGGGCCGAGACTGTGCCCACCCCCTCCCCGCGACAACAATAGGCTGCGGGCAAAGCCGCGCCCCAAAAAGAGCTGCCGAACCCCTTGGCGCCAAGTTCGTCCTGCGGAAAAAAGCCCAAAAAAGGGGTGGGCTATAGCCTTGGGGCGTGGGGCTCGCGAACTTCGTCCGCCGGACTCGGAATGTGCCGAGACTTTGCCCGACCCCTCCCCGCGACAAAAATAGGCCGCGGGCACAGCCTCGCCAAAAAATGAACAGCGGAACCCCTTGGCGCCAGGTTCGTCCTCCGGGAAAATGCCCAAAAAGGGGGTGGGCTATAGCCTTGGGGCGTGGGGCTGGCGAACTTCGTCCGCCGGACTCGGAATGGGCCGAGACTTTGACCACCCCCTCCCCGTGGCAAAAATAGGCCGCAGGCACAGCCGCGCACAAAAAAGACCTGCCGAACCCCTTGGCGCCAAGTTCGTCCTGCGGAAAAATGCCCAAAAAAGGGGTGGGGTATAGCCTTGGGGCGTGGGGCTCGTGAACTTCGTCCGCCGGACTCGGAATGGGCCGAGACTGTGCCCACCCCCTCCCCGCGACAACAATAGGCTGCGGGCACAGCCGCGCCCAAAAAAGAGCAGCCGAACACCTTGGCGCCAAATTCGTCCTGCGGAAAAATGCTCAAAAAAGGGGTGGGCTATAGCCTTGGGGCGTGGGGCTCGCAAACTTCGTCCGCCGGACTTGGAATGTGCCGAGACTTTGCCCAACCCCTCCCCGTGACAAAAATAGGCCGCGGGCACAGCCACGCCAAAAAATGAGCAGCCGAACCCCTTGGCACCAGGTTCGTCCTCCGGAAAAATGCCCAAAAAGGGGGTGGGCTATAGCCTTGGGGCGTGGGGCTGGCGAACGTCGTCTGCCTTCCTCGGAATGGGCCGAGACTTTGACCACCCCCTCCCCGTGACAAAAATAGGCCGCAGGCACAGCCGCGCCCAAAAAAGACCAGCCGAACCCCTGGGCGCCAAGTTCGTCCTGCGGAAAAATGCCCAAAAAGGGGGTGGGCTATAGCCTTGGGGGGTGGGGCGGGCGAACTTTGTCCGCCGGACTCGGAATGGGCCGAGACTTTTCCCACCCCCTCCCCATGACAAAAATAGGCCACGGGCACAGACGCGCACAAAAAAGAGCAGCCGAACCCCTTGGCGCCAAGTTCGTCCTGCGGGAAAATGCCCAAAAAAGGGGTGGGCTATAGCCATGGGGCGTGGGGCTGGCGCACTTCGTCCGCCGGACTCTGAATGTGCCGAGACTTTGCCCACCCCCTCCCCGCGACAAAAATAGGCAACGGGCACAGCCGCGCCCAAAAACGAGCAGCCGAACCCCTTGGCGCCAAGTTCGTCCTGCGGAAAAATGGCCAAAAAAGGGGTGGGCTATAGCCTTGGGGCGTGGGGCTGGCGAACATCGTCCGCCGGACTCGGAATGGGCCGAGACTTTTCCCACCCCCTCCCCGCGCAAAAAATAGTCCGCGGGCACAGCCGCGCACAAAAAAGAGCAGCCGAACCCCTGGGCGCCAAGTTTGTCCTGCGGAAAAATGCCCAAAAAAGGGGTGGGCTATAGCCATGGGGCGTGGGGCTGGCGCACTTCGTCCGCCGGACTCGGAATGTGCCGAGACTTTGCCCACCCCCTCCCCGCGACAAAAATAGGCAACGGGCACAGCCGCGCCCAAAAAAGAGCAGGCGAACCCCTTGGCGTCAAGTTCGCCCTGCGGACAAATGCCCAAAAAAGGGGTGGGCCGTAGCCCTGGGGCGTGGGGCTGGCGAACTTCGTCCGCCGGACTCGGAATGGGCCGAGCCTTTGCCCACCCCCTCCCCGCGACAAAAATAGGCCGCAGGCACAGCCGCGCCCAAAAAAGAGAAGGCGAACCCCTTGGCGCCAAGTTCGTCCTGCGGAAAAATGCCCAAAAAGGGGGTGGGCTATAGCCTTGGGGCGTGGGGCTGGCGAACTTCATCCGCCGGACTCGGAATGGGCCGAGACTTTGGTCACCCCCCTCCCCGTGACAAAAATAGGCCGCGGGCACAGATGCGACCAAAAAAGAGCAGCCGAACCCCTTGGCGCCAAGTTCGTCCTGCGGAAAAGTGCCCAAAAAAGGGGTGTGCTACAGCAGTAGGCCGTGGGGCTGCCGAAGTTCGTCCGCCGGACTGGGAATGGGCCGAGACTTTTCCCACCCCCTCCCCGCGACAAAAGTAGGCCGCGGGCACAGCCGCGCCCAAAAAAGAGCAGCCGAACCCCCTGGCGCCGAGTTCGTCCTGCGGAAAAATGTCCAAAAAACGGGTGTGCTGTAGCCTTCGGGCGTGGGGCCGGCAAAGTTCGTCCGCCGGACTCGGATTGGGCCGAGACTTTTCCCACCCCCTCGCCGCAACTAAAATAGGACGCGGGCACAGCCGCGCCTAAAAAAGAGCAGCCGAACCCCTAGGGGCCAAGTTCGTCCTGCGGAAAAATGCCCAAAAAAGGGGTGTGCTATAGCCTTTCGGCGTGGGGCCGGCAAAGTTCATCCGCGTTCCTCGGAATGGGCCGAGACTTTGGCCACCCCCTCCCCGCGACAAAAATAGGCCGCGGGCACAGCCGCGCCCAAAAAAGAGCAGCCGAACACCTTGGCGCCAACTTCGTCCAGCGGAAAAACGCCCAAAAAGGGGGTGGGCTATAGCCTTCGGGCGTGGGGCCGGCGTACTTCGTCCGCTGGACTCGGAATCGGCCGATACTTTTCCCACTCCCTCCCCGTGACAAAAATGGGCCGCGGGCACAGCCGTGCCCAAAAAAGAGCATCCAAACCCCTTGGCGCCAAGTTCGTCCTGCGGAAAAATGCCCAAAAAAGGGGTGTGCTATAGCCTTTGGGCGTGGGGCCGGCAAAGTTCATCCGCCTTCCTCAGAATGGGCCGAGACTTTGCCCACCCCCTCCCCGCACCAAAAATAGGCCGCAGGCACAGCCACGCCCAAAAAAGAGCAGCCGAACCCCTTGGTGCCAAATTCGTCCTGCGGCTAAATGCCCAAAAAAGGGGTGTGCTATGGCCTTTGGGCGTGGGGCCGGCGCACTTCGTCCGCCGGACTCGGAATGGGCCGAGACTTTGCCCACCCCCTCCCCGTGACAAAAATAGGCCGCGGGCACAGCCGCGCCCAAAAAAGAGCAGCCGAACCCCTTGGCGCCAAGTTCGTCCAGCGGAAAAATGCCCAAAAAGGGGGTGGGCTATAGCCTTGGGGCGTGGGGCTGGCGAACTTCGTCCGCCGGACTCGGAATGGGCCGAGACTTTGCCCACCCCCTCCCCGCGACAAAAATAGGCCGCTGGCACAGCCGCGCCCAAAAAAGAGCAGCCGGAACCCTTGGCGCCAAGTTCGTCCTGCGGAAAAAGGCCCAAAAAAGGGGTGTGCTATAGCCGTTGGGTGTGGGGCCGGCAAAGCTCATCCGCCTTCCTTGGAATGGGCCGAGACTATGCCCACCCTCTCCCCGTGCCAAAAATAGACGGCAGGCACGGTCGCGCCCAAAAAAGAGCTGCCGAACCCCTTGGCGCCAAGTTCGTCCTGCGGAAAAATGCCCAAAAAAGGTGTGTGCTATAGCCTTTGGGCGTGGGGCCAGCACAATTCATCCGCCTTCCCCGGAATGGGCCGAGACTTTGCCCACCCCCTCCCCGCGCCAAAAATAGGCCGCAGGCACAGTCGCAACCAAAAAAGAGCAGCCGAGCCCCTTGGCGCCAAGTTCGTCCTGCGGAAAAATGCCCAAAAAGGGGGTGGGCTAAAGCCTTCGGGCGTCGGGCCGGCGTACTTCGTCCGCGGGACTCGGAATCGGCCGAGACTTTTCCCACCCCCTCCCCGCGACAAAAATAGGCTGCGGGCACAGCCGCGCCCAAAAAAGAGCAGCCGAACCCCTTGGCGCCAAGTTCGTCCTACGGAAAAATGCCCAAAAAAGGGGTGTGCTATAGCCTTTGGGCGTGGGGCCGGCGAACTTCGTCCGCCTTCCTCGGAATGGGCCGAGACTTTGCCCATCCCCTCCCCGTGACAAAAATAGGCCGCAGGCACAGTCGAGTCCAAAAAAGAGCAGCCGAACCCCTTGGCGCCAAGTTCGTCCTGCGACAAAAGGCCCAAAAAAGGGGTGTGCTATAGCCTTTGGGCATGGGGCGGCAAAGTTCATCCGCCTTCCTCGGAATGGGCCGAGACTTTGCCCACCCCCACCCCACATCGAAACTAGGCCGCGGGCACAGCCGCGCTCAAAAAAGAGCAGCCGAACCCCTTGGCGCCAAGTTCGTCCTGCGGCAAAAGGCCCAAAAAAGGGGTGTGCTATAGCCGTTGGGCGTGGGGCCGGCAAAGTTCATCCGCCATCCTCGGAATGGGCCGAGACTTTGCCCACCCTCTCCCCGTGCCAAAAATAGACGGCAGGCACGGCCGCGCCCAAAAAAGAGCTGCCGAACCCCTTGGCGCCAAGTTCGTCCTGCGGAAAAATGCCCAAAAAAGGGGTGTGCTATAGCCTTTGGGCGTCGGGCCGGCGAACTTCGTCCGCCTTCCTCGGAATGGGCCGAGACTTTGGCCACCCCCTCCCCACGACAAAAATAGGCTGCGGGCACAGCCGCGCCCAAAAAAGAGCAGCCGAACCCCTTGGCGCCAAGTTCGTCCTGCGGCAAAAGGCCCAAAAAGGGGGTGTGCTATAGCCTTTGAGCGTGGGGCGGCAAAGTTCGTCCGCTTTCCTCGGAATGGGCCGAGACTTTGCCCACCCCCTCCCCGCACCAAAACTAGGCCGCAGGCACAGCCGCGCCCAAAAAAGAGCAGCCGAACCCCTTGGCGCCAAGTTTGTGCTGCGGAAAAATGCCCAAAAAAGGGGTGTGCTATAGCCTTTGGGCGTGGGGCCGGCAAAGTTCATCCGCCTTCCTCGGAATGGGCCGAGACTTTGCCCACCCCTTCCCCGCGACCAAAATAGACCGCGGGCACAGCCGCGCCCAAAAAAGAGCAGCCGAACCACTTGGCACCAAGTTCGTCCTGCGGAAAAATGCCCAAAAAAGGAGTGTGCTATAGCCTTTGGGCGTGGGGCCGGCGCACTTCGTCCGCCTTCCTCGGAATGGGCTGAGATGTTGGCCACCCCCTCCCCATGGCAGAAATAGGCCGCGGGCACAGCCTCGCCCAAAAAAGAGCAGCCGAACCCCTTGGCGCCAAGTTCTTCCTGAGGAAAAATGCCCAAAAAAGGGGTGTGCTATAGCCTTTGGGCGTCGGGCCGGCAAAAATCATCCGCCTTCCTCGGATTGGGCCGAGATTTTGGCCACCCCCTCCCCGCATCAAAAATAGTCCGCGGGCAAGGCCTCGCCCAAAAAAGAGCAGCCGTACCCCTTGGCGCCAAGTTCGTCCTGCGGAAAAATGCCCAAAAAAGGGGTGGGCTATAGCCTTGGGGCGTGGGGCTGGCGCACTTTGTCCGCCTTCCTCGGAATGGGCCAAGACTTTGCCCACCCCCACCCCGGGAAAACATGGGCCGCGGGCACAGCCGCACCCAAAAAAGATCAGCCGAACCCCTTGGCGCCTAGTTCGTCCTTCGGAAAAATGCCCAAAAATGGGATGTGCTATAGCCTTGGGGCGTGGGGCTGCCGGAGTTCGTGCGCCGAACTCGGAATGGGCCGAGACTTTGACCACCCCTCCCGGCACCAACAATAGGCCGCGGGCACAGCCGCGCCCAAAAAAGAGCAGTCGACCCCCTTGGCGCCAAGTTTGTGCTGCGGAAAAATGCCCAAAAAAGGGGTGTGCTATAGCCTTTGGGCGTGGGGCCGGCAAAGTTCATCCGCCTTCCTCGGAATGGGCTGAGACTTTCCCCACCCCTTCCCCGCGACCAAAATAGACCGCGGGCACAGCCGCGCCCAAAAAAGAGCAGCCGAACCACTTGGCACCAAGTTCGTCTTGCAGAAAAATACCCAAAAAAGGAGTGTGCTATAGCCTTTGGGCGTGGGGCCGGCGCACTTCGTCCGCCTTCCTCGGAATGGGCTGAGATGTTGGCCACCCCCTCCCCATGGCAGAAATAGGCCGCAGGCACAGCCTCGCCCAAAAAAGAGCAGCCGAACCCCTTGGCGCCAAGTTCGTCCTGCGGAAAAATGCCTAAAAAAGAGGTGTGCTATAGCCTTGGGGCGTGGGGCTGCCGGAGTTCGTGCGCCGAACTCGGAATGGGCCGAGACTTTGACCACCCCTCCCGGCACCAACAATAGGCCGCGGGCACAGCCGCGCCCAAAAAAGAGCAGTCGACCCCCTTGGCGCCATGTTCGTCCTGAGGAAAAATGCCCAAAAAAGGGGTGTACTATAGCCTTGGGGCGTGGCGCTGCCGAAATTCGTCCGCTGGACTCGGATTGGGCCGAGACTTTTCCCACCCCCTCCCCGCGACAAAAATAGGCCGCGGGCACAGCCGCGCCCAAAAAAGAGCAGCCGAACCCCTGGGCGCACAGTTCGTCCCGCGCAAAAATGCCCAAAAAGGGGGTGGGCTATAGCCTTGGGTCGTGGGGCTGGCGAACTTCGTCCGCCTTCCTCGGAATGGGCCGAGACTTTGCCCACCCCTTCCCCGTGACAGAAATAGGCCGCGGGCACAGCCGCGCCCAAAAAAGAGCAGTCGACCCCCTTGGCGCCATGTTCGTCCTGAGGAAAAATGCCCAAAAAAGGGGTGTACTATAGCCTTGGGGCGTGGCGCTGCCGAAATTCGTCCGCTGGACTCGGATTGGGCCGAGACTTTTCCCACCCCCTCCCCGCGACAAAAATAGGCCGCGGGCACAGCCGCGCCCAAAAAAGAGCAGCCGAACCCCTGGGCGCACAGTTCGTCCCGCGCAAAAATGCCCAAAAAGGGGGTGGGCTATAGCCTTGGGTCGTGGGGCTGGCGAACTTCGTCCGCCTTCCTCGGAATGGGCCGAGACTTTGCCCACCCCTTCCCCGCGACAGAAATAGGCCGCGGGCACAGCCGCGCCCAAAAAAGAGCATTTGAACCCCTTGGCGCCAATTTCGTCCTGCGGAAAAATGCCCAAAAAAGGGGTGTACTATAGCCTTGGGGCGTGGGGCTGCCGAAATTCGTCCGCTGGACTCGGAATGGGCCGAGACTTTTCCCACCCCCTCCCCGCGACAAAAATAGGCCGCGGGCACAGCCGCGCCCAAAAAAGAGCAGCCGAACCCCTGGGCGCAAAGTTCGTCCCGCGGAAAAATGCCCAAAAAGGGGGTGGGCTATAGCCTTGGGACGTGGGGCTGGCGAACTTTGTCCGCCTTCCTCGGAATGGGCCGAGACTTTGCCCACCCCTTTCCCGCGACAAAAATAGGCCGCGGGCACAGCCACCCCCAAAAAAGAGCAGCTGAACCCCTTGGCGCAAAGTTCGTCCTGCGGAAAAATGGCCAAAAAAGGGGTGTGCTATAGCCTTTGGGCGTGGGGCCGGCGAACTTTGTCCGCCTTCCTCGAAATGGGCCGAGACATTGACGACCCCCTCCCAGCGCCAAAAGTAGGCCGCGGGCACAGCCGCGCCCAAAACAACGCCTTGGGGTGTGGGGCTGGCGCACTTCGTCCGCCGGACTCGGAATCGGCCGAGACTTTTCCCACCCCCTCCCCGCGACAAAAATAGGCCACGGGCACAGCCGCACACAAAAAAGAGCTGCCGAACCCCTTGGCGCCAAGTTCGTCCTGCGGAACAATGCCCAAAAAAGGGGTGTGCTATAGCGTTTGGGCGTGGGGCCGGCGAACTTGGTCCGCCTTCCTCGGAATGGGCCGAGACTTCGGCGACCCCCTCCCCGCGACAAAAATAGGCCGCGGGCACAGCCGCGCCCAAAAACGAGCGGCCGAACCCCTTGGCGCCAAGTTCGTCCTGCGGAAAAATGCCCAAAAAGGGGGTGGGCTATAGCCTTGGGGCGTGGGGCGGGCGAACTTTGTCCGCCGAACTCGGAATGGGCCAAGACTTTGGCTACCCCCTCCCCACGACAAAAATAGGCCGCGGACACAGCCGCGCCCAAAAAAGAGCAGCCGAACCCCTTGGCGCCAAGTTCGTCCTGCGGAAAAATGCCCACAAAAGGGATGTGCTATAGCCTTTGGGCGTGTGGCCGGCGAACTTCATCCGCCTTCCTCGTAATGGGCCGAGACTTTGCCCACCCCCTCCCCGTGACAAAAATAGGCCGAAGGCAAAGCCGCGCCCAAAAAAGAGCAGCCGAACCCATTGGCGCCTAGTTCGTCCAGCGGAAAAATGCCCAAAAAAGGGGTGGGCTATAGCCTTGGGGCGTGGGGCTGGCGAACTTCGTCCGCCTTCCTCGGAATGGGCTGAGACTTTGGCTACCCCCTCCCCGCGACAAAAATAGGCCGCGGGCACAGCCGCGCCCAAAAAAGAGCAGCCGAACCCCTTGGCGCCAAGTTTGTCCTGCGGAAAAATGCCCAAAAAAGGGGTGTGCTATAGCCTTTGGGCGTGGGGCCGGCAAAGTTCATCCGCCTTCCTCGGAATGGGCCGAGACTTTGCCCACCCCCTCCCTGCACCAAAAATAGGCCGGGGGCACAGCCGCGCCCAAAAAAGAGCAGCCGAACCCCTTGGCGCCAAGTTCGTCCTGCGGAAAAATGCCCAAAAAAGGGCTGTGTTATAGCCTTTGGGCGTGGGGCCGGCAAAGTTCATCTGCCTTCCTCGGAATGGGCCGAGACTTTGCCCACCCCTTCCCCGCACCAAAAATAGGCCGCGGGCACAGCTGCGTCCAAAAAAGAGCAGCCGAACCCCTTGGCGACAAGTTCGTCCTGCGGAAAAATGCCCAAAAAAGGGGTGTGCTATAGCCTTTGGGCGTGGCGCTGGCGAACTTCGTCCGCCGAACTCGGAATGGGCCGAGACGTGGCCCACCCCTTCCCCGCGAAACAAATTGGCCACGGGCACAGCCGCACACAAAAAAGAGCTGCCGAACCCCTTGGCGCCAAGTTCGTCCTGCGGAAAAATGCCCACAAAAGGGATGTGCTATAGCCTTTGGGCGTGTGGCCGGCGAACTTCATCCGCCTTCCTCGTAATGGGCCGAGACTTTGCCCACCCCCTCCCCGTGACAAAAATAGGCCGAAGGCAAAGCCGCGCCCAAAAAAGAGCAGCCGAACCCATTGGCGCCTAGTTCGTCCAGCGGAAAAATGCCCAAAAAAGGGGTGGGCTATAGCCTTGGGGCGTGGGGCTGGCGAACTTCGTCCGCCTTCCTCGGAATGGGCTGAGACTTTGGCTACCCCCTCCCCGCGACAAAAATAGGCCGCGGGCACAGCCGCGCCCAAAAAAGAGCAGCCGAACCCCTTGGCGCCAAGTTTGTCCTGCGGAAAAATGCCCAAAAAAGGGGTGTGCTATAGCCTTTGGGCGTGGGGCCGGCAAAGTTCATCCGCCTTCCTCGGAATGGGCCGAGACTTTGCCCACCCCCTCCCTGCACCAAAAATAGGCCGGGGGCACAGCCGCGCCCAAAAAAGAGCAGCCGAACCCCTTGGCGCCAAGTTCGTCCTGCGGAAAAATGCCCAAAAAAGGGCTGTGTTATAGCCTTTGGGCGTGGGGCCGGCAAAGTTCATCTGCCTTCCTCGGAATGGGCCGAGACTTTGCCCACCCCTTCCCCGCACCAAAAATAGGCCGCGGGCACAGCTGCGTCCAAAAAAGAGCAGCCGAACCCCTTGGCGACAAGTTCGTCCTGCGGAAAAATGCCCAAAAAAGGGGTGTGCTATAGCCTTTGGGCGTGGCGCTGGCGAACTTCGTCCGCCGAACTCGGAATGGGCCGAGACGTGGCCCACCCCTTCCCCGCGAAACAAATTGGCCACGGGCACAGCCGCACACAAAAAAGAGCTGCCGAACCCCTTGGCGCCAAGTTCGTCCTGCGGAAAAATGCCCACAAAAGGGATGTGCTATAGCCTTTGGGCGTGTGGCCGGCGAACTTCATCCGCCTTCCTCGTAATGGGCCGAGACTTTGCCCACCCCCTCCCCGTGACAAAAATAGGCCGAAGGCAAAGCCGTGCCCAAAAAAGAGCAGCCGAACCCATTGGCGCCTAGTTCGTCCAGCGGAAAAATGCCCAAAAAAGGGGTGGGCTATAGCCTTGGGGCGTGGGGCTGGCGAACTTCGTCCGCCTTCCTCGGAATGGGCTGAGACTTTGGCTACCCCCTCCCCGCGACAAAAATAGGCCGCGGGCACAGCCGCGCCCAAAAAAGAGCAGCCGAACCCCTTGGCGCCAAGTTTGTCCTGCGGAAAAATGCCCAAAAAAGGGGTGTGCTATAGCCTTTGGGCGTGGGGCCGGCAAAGTTCATCCGCCTTCCTCGGAATGGGCCGAGACTTTGCCCACCCCCTCCCTGCACCAAAAATAGGCCGGGGGCACAGCCGCGCCCAAAAAAGAGCAGCCGAACCCCTTGGCGCCAAGTTCGTCCTGCGGAAAAATGCCCAAAAAAGGGCTGTGTTATAGCCTTTGGGCGTGGGGCCGGCAAAGTTCATCTGCCTTCCTCGGAATGGGCCGAGACTTTGCCCACCCCTTCCCCGCACCAAAAATAGGCCGCGGGCACAGCTGCGTCCAAAAAAGAGCAGCCGAACCCCTTGGCGACAAGTTCGTCCTGCGGAAAAATGCCCAAAAAAGGGGTGTGCTATAGCCTTTGGGCGTGGCGCTGGCGAACTTCGTCCGCCGAACTCGGAATGGGCCGAGACGTGGCCCACCCCTTCCCCGCGAAACAAATTGGCCACGGGCACAGCCGCACACAAAAAAGAGCTGCCGAACCCCTTGGCGCCAAGTTCGTCCTGCGGAACAATGCCCAAAAAAGGGGTGTGCTATAGCGTCTGGGCGTGGGGCCGGCGAACTTGGTCCGCCTTCCTCGGAATCGGCCGAGACTTCGGCCACCCCCTCCCCGCGACAAAAATAGGCCGCGGGCACAGCCGCACCCAAAAACGAGCGGCCGAACCCCTTGGCGCCAAGTTCGTCCTGCGGAAAAATCCCCAAAAAGGGGTGGGCCATACCCTAGGGGCGTGGGGCGGGCGAACTTCGTCCGCCGGACTCGGAATGGGCCGAGACTTTGGCCTCCCCCTCCCTGCGACAAAAATAGGCCGTGGGTGCAGCCGCGCCCAAAAAAGAGCGGCCGAACCCCTTGGCGCCAAGTTCGTCCTGCCGAAAAATGCCCAAAAAGGGGGTGGGCTATAGCCTTGGGGCGTGGGGCGGGCGAACTTTGTCCGCCGGACTCGGAATGGGCCGAGACTTTGGCTACCCCCTCCCCGCGACAAAAATAGGCCGCGGGCACAGCCGCGCCCAAAAAAGAGCAGCCGAACCCCTTGGCGCCAAGTTCGTCCTGCGGAAAAATGCTCAAAAAGGGGGTGGGCTATAGCCTTGTGGCGTGGGGCCGGCGCACTTCGTCCGCCGGACTCGGAATCGGCCGAGACTTTGGCCACCCCCTCCCCGTGACAAAAATAGGCCGCAGGCAAAGCCGCGCCCAAAAAAGAGCAGCCGAACCCATTGGCGCCTAGTTCGTCCAGCGGAAAAATGCCCAAAAAAGGGGTGTGCTATAGCCTTGGGGCGTGGGGCCCGGAAAGTTCATCCGCCTTCCTCGGAATGGGCCGAGACTTTGCCCACCCCCTCCCTGCACCAAAAATAGGCCGGGGGCACAGCCGCGCACAAAAATGAGCAGCCGAACCCCTTGGCGCCAAGTTCGTCCTGCGTAAAAATGCCCAAAAAAGGGGTGTGTTATAGCCTTTGGGCGTGGGGCCAGCAAAGTTCATCTGCCTTCCTCGGAATGGGCCGAGACTTTGCCCACCCCTTCCCCGCACCAAAAATAGGCCGCGGACACAGCTGCGCCCAAAAAAGAGCAGCCGAACCCCTTGGCGACAAGTTCGTCCTGCGGAAAAATGCCCAAAAAAGGGGTGTGCTATAGCCTTTGGGCGTGGGGCCGGCGCACTTCGTCCGCCTTAATCAGCATGGGCAGAGACTTTGGCCACCCCCTCCCCACGACAAAAATAGGCCGCGGGCACAGCCGCGCCAAAAAAAGAGCAGCCGAACCCCTTGGCGCCAAGTTCGCCCTGCGGAAAAATGCCCAAAAAAGGGGTGTGCTATAGCCTTTGGACGTGGGGGCCGGCGAACTTGGTCCGCCTTCCTCGGAATGGGCCGAGACTTTGCCCACCCCCTCCCAGCGACAAAAATAGGCCGCGGGCACAGCCGCGCCCAAAAAAGAGCAGCCGAACCCCTTGGCGCCAAGTTCGTCCAGCGGAAAAATGCCCAAAAAAGGGGTGGGCTATAGCCTTGGGGCGTGGGGCTGGTGAACTTCGTCCGCCTTCCTCGGAATGGGCGGAGACTTTGGCTACCCCCTCCCCATGAAAAAAACAGGCCACGGGCACAACCGCGCCCAAAAAAGAGCAGCCGAACCCCTTGGCGCCAAGTTCGTCCTGCGGAAAAATACCCAAAAATGGGGTGGGCTATAGCCTTGGGGCGTGGGGCGGGCGAACTTCGTCCTCCGGACTTGGAATGGGCCGAGACTTTGCCCACCCCCTCCCCGCAAGAAAAATAGGCCCCGGGCACAGCCGCGTCCAAAAAAGAGCAGCCGAACCCCGTGGCGCCAAGTTCGTCCAGCGGAAAGATGCCCAAAAAGGGGGTGGGCTATAGCCTTGGGGCGTGGGGCGGGCGAACTTCGTCCGCCGGACTCGGAATGGGCCTAGACTTTGGCCTCCCCCTCCCCGCGACAAAATAGGCCGTGGGCGCAGCCGCGCCCAAAAAAGAGCGGCCGAACCCCTTGGCGCCAAGTTCGTCCTGCGGAAAAATGCCCAAAAAAGGGGTGTGATATAGCCTTTGGGCGTGGGGCCGGCGCACTTCGTCCGTCTTAATCAGAATGGGCCGAGACTTTGGCCACCCCCTCCCCGCAAGAAAAGTAGGCCCCGGGCACAGCCGCGTCCAAAAAAGAGCAGCCGAACCCCTTGGCGTCAAGTTCGTCCAGCGGCAAAAGGCCCAAAAAAGGGGTGTGCTATAGCCTTTGGGCATGCGGCTGGCAAAGTTCATCCGCCTTCCTTGGAATGGGCCGAGACTTTGGCCACCACCTCCCCGCGACAAAAATAGGGCACGAGCATAGCCTCGCCCAAAAAAGAGCAGTCGAACCCCTTGGCGCCAAGTTTGTCCTGCGGAAAAATGCCCAAAAAATGGGCGTGCTATAGCCTTTGGGCGTGGGGCCGGAATAGTTCATCCCCCTTCCTCGGAATGGGCCGAGACTTTGCCCACCCCCTCCCCGTGGCAAACATATGCCGCGGGCACATCCGCGCCCAAAAATGAGCAGCCGAACCCCTTGGCGCCAAGTTCATCCTGGGGAAAAATGACCAAAAAAGGGGTGTGCTATAGCCTCGGGGGCGTGGGGCTGGCGAATTTCGTCCGCCGGACTCGGAATGGGCCGAGACTTTGGCCACCCCCTCCCCGTGAAAAAAAATAGGCCGCGGGCACAGCCGCGCCAAAAAAAGAACAGCCGAACCCCTTGGTGCCACGTTCGTCCTGCGGAAAAATGCCCAAAAAAGGGGTGGGCTATAGCCTTGGGGCGTGGGGCTGGCGAACTTCGTCCGCCGGACTCCGAATGGGCCGAGACTTTGCCCACCCCCTCCCCGAGACAAAAATAGGCCGCGGGCACAGCCGTACCCAAAAAAGAGCAGACGAACCCCTCGGCGCCAAGTTCGTCCTGCGGAAAAATGCCCAAAAAAGGGGTGTGCTATAGCCTTTGGGCGTGGGGACGGCAAAGTTCATCTGCCATCCTCAGAATGGGTGGAGACTTTGCCCACCCGCTCCCCGCACCCAAAATAGGCCGTGGGTATAGCCGCGCCCAAAAAAGAGCAGCCGAACCCCTTGGCGCCAAGTTCGTCCTGCGGAAAAATGCCCAAAACGGGGGTGGGCTATAGCCTTGGTGCGTGGGGCGGGCGAACTTCTTCCGCCGGACTCGGAATGGGCCGAGACTTTTCCCACCCCCTCCCTGCGACAAAAATAGGCCGCGGGCACAGCCGCGCCCAAAAAAGAGCAGCCGAACCCCTTGGCGCCATGTTCGTCGTGTGGAAAAATGACCAAAAAAGGGGTGTGCTATAGCCTTGAGGCGTGGGGCTGGCGAACTTCATCCGCCGGACTCGGAATGGGCCAAGAATTTGTCCACCCCCTCCCCGTTACAAAAGTATGCCACGGGCACAGCCGCGCCCAAAAACGAGCAGCCGAACCCCTTGGCGCCTAGTTCGTCCTGCTGAAAAATGCCCAAAAGGGATGTGCTATAGCCTTTGGGCGTACGGCCGGCGCACTTCGTCTGCCTTACTTGGAATGGGCCGAGACTTTGGCCACCCCCTCCCCGTGACAAAAATAGGCCGCGGGCACAGCCGCGCCAAAAAAAGAGAAGCCGAACCCCTTGGCGCCTAGTTCGTCTTGCGGAAAAATGCCCAAAAAAGGGGTGGGCTATAGCCTTGGGGCGTGGGGCGGGTGAACTACGTCCGCCGGACTCGGAATGGGCCGAGACTTTTCCCACCGCCACCCCATGACAAAAATAGGCCGCGGGTACAGCCGCGCCCAAAAAAGAGCAGCCTAACCCCTTGGCGCCAAGTTCGTCCTGCGGCAAAATGCCCAAAAAAGGGGTGTGCTTTAGCCTTTGGGCGTGGGGATGGCAAAGTTCATCCGCCTTCGTCGGAATGGGTTGAGACTTTGACCACCCCCTCCCAGCACCAAAAATAGGCCGCGGGCATAGCCGCGCCCAAAAAAGAGCAGCCAAACCCCTTGGTGCCAAGTTCGTCCTGCGGAAAAATGCCCAAAAGGGGGGTTGGCTATAGACTTTGGGCATGGGGCCGGCGCACTTCGTCTGCCTTCCTCGGAATGGGCCGAGACTTTGGCCACCCCCTCCTCGTGACAAAAATAGGCCGCGGGCACAGCCGCGCCCAAAAAAGAGCAGCCGAACCCCTTGGCGCCAAGTTCGTGTTGCGGAAAAATGCCCAAAAAAGGGGTGGGCTATAGCCTTGGGGCATGGGGCGGGCGAACTTCGTCTGCCAGACTCGGAATGGGACGTGAATTTTCCCACCCCCACCCCGTGACAAAAATAGGCCGCGGCCACAACGGCGCCCAAAAAAGCGCAGCGGAACCCCTAGGCGTTAAGTTCGTCCTGCGGCAAAATGCCCAAAAAAGCGGTGTGCTATAGCCTTTGGGCGTGGGGATGGCAAAGTTCATCCGCCTTCGTCGGAATGGGTTGAGACTTTCACCACCCCCTCCCAGCACCAAAAATAGGCCGCGGGTATAGCCGCGCCCAAAAAAGAGCAGCCAAACCCCTTGGTGCCAAGTTCGTCCTGCGGAAAAATGCCCAAAAGGGGGGTTGGCTATAGACTTTGGGCATGGGGCCGGCGCACTTCGTCTGCCTTCCTCTGAATGGGCCGAGACTTTGGCCACCCCCTCCTCGTGACAAAAATAGGCCGCGGGCACAGCCGCGCCCAAAAAAGAGCAGCCGAACCCCTTGGCGCCAAGTTCGTGTTGCGGAAAAAGGCCCAAAAAAGGGGTGGGCTATAGCCTTGGGGCGTGGGGCGGGCGAACTTCGTCTGCCGGACTCGGAATGGGACGCGACTTTTCCCACCCCCACCCCGTGACAAAAATAGGCCACGGGCACAGCGGCGCCCAAAAAAGAGCAGCCGAACCCCTTGGGACCAAGTTCGTCCTGCGGCAAAATGCCCAAAAAAGGGGTGTGCTATAGCCTTTGGGCGTGGGGACGGCAAAGTTCATCCGCCTTCCTCGGAATGGGTCGAGACATTGCCCACCCCCTCCCCGCACCAAAAATAGGCCGCGGGCATAGCCGCGCCCAAAAAAGAGCAGCCAAACCCCTTGGCGCCAAGTTCGTCCTGCGAAAAAATGCCCAAAAAGGGGGTGGGCTATAGCCTTGGGGCGTGGGGCTGGCGAACTTCGTCCGCCTGACTCGGAATGGGCCGAGACTTCCCCCCCATCCCTGCGACAAAAATAGTCCGCGGCACACCCGTGCCCAAAAAAGAGCAGCCGAACCCCCTGGCGCCAAGTTCGTCCTTTGGATAAATGCCTAAAAAGGTGTTGGGCTATAACCTTGGGGCGTGGGGCTGGCGCACTTCGTCCGCCTTCCTCGGAATGGGCCGAGACTTTGCCCACCCCCTCCCCATGACAAAAATAGGCCGCGGGCACTGCCGCGCCCAAAAAAGACCAGCCGAACCCCTTGGCGCCAAGTTCGTCCTGCGGAAAAATGCCCAAAAGGGGGTTTGGCTATAGCCTTGGGGCCTGGGGCTGGCGAACTTCGTCCGCCTGACTCGGAATGGGCCGAGACTTCCCCCCCTCCCTACGATAAAAATAGGCCGCGGGCACACCCGCGCCCAAAAAAGAGCAGCCGAACCCCTTGGCGCCAAGTTCGTCCTGGGGACAAATGACCAAAAAAGGGGTGTGCTATTGCCTTGGGGCTTGGGGCTGGCGAACTTCGTCCGCCGGACTCGGAATGGGCCGAGACGTTGGCCACCCCCTCCCCATGAAAAAAATAGGCCGCTGGCACAGCCACGCCCAAAAAAGAGCAGCCGAACCCCTTGGCGCCAAGTTCGTCCTGCGGAAAAATGCCCAAAAGGAGGGTGGGCTATAGCCTTGGGGCGTGGGGCTGGCGAACTTCGTCCGCCTTCCTCGGAATGGGCCGAGACTTTGCCCACCCCCACCCCGGGACAAAAATAGGCTGTGGACACAGCCGCGCACAAAAAAGAGCAGGCAAACCCCTCAGCGCCAAGTTCGTGCTGCGGAAAAATGCCCAAAAAAGGGGTGTGCTATAGCCTTTGGGCGTGGGGCCGGCAAACTTCGTCCGCCTTCCTCGGAATGGGCCGAGACATTGGCCACCCCCTCCCCGCAACAAAAATTGGCCGCGGGCATATCCGCACCCAAAAAAGAGCGGCCGAACCCCTTGGCGCCAAGTTCGTCCTGCGGAAAAATGCCCAAAAGGAGGGTGGGCTATTGCCTTGGGGCGTGGGGCTGGCGAACATCGTCCGCCTTCCTCGGAATGGGCCGAGACTTTGCCCACCCTTTCCCCGTGACAAAAATAGGCCGCGTGCACAGCCACGCCCAAAAAAGAGCAGCCGAACCCCTTGGCGCCAAGTTCGTCCTGCGGAAAAATG
Organism: Citrus glauca; assembly: GCA_029633175.1. Lineage (NCBI taxonomy): Eukaryota > Viridiplantae > Streptophyta > Magnoliopsida > Sapindales > Rutaceae > Citrus > Citrus glauca. The sequence continues at coordinate 70,646 of JAQOOD010000045.1, read as the reverse complement.
CCCAAAAGGAGGGTGGGCTATAGCCTTGGGGCGTGGGGCTGGCGAATTCGTCCGCCGGACTCGGAATGGGCCGAGACTTTTCCCACCCCCTCCCTGCGACAAAAATAGGCCGCGGCCAAATCCGCGCCCAAAAAAGAGCGGCCGAACCCCTTAGCGCCAAGTTCGTCCTGGGGAAAAATGACCAAAAAAGGGGTGTGCTATAGCCTTGGGGCGTGGGGCTGGCGAACTTCGTCCGCCGGACTCGGAATGGGCCGAGACTTTTCCCACCCCCTCCCTGCGATAAAAATAGGCCGTGGACAAAGCCGCGCCTAAAAAAGAGCAGCCGAACCCCTTAGCGCCAAGTTCGTCCTGGGGGAAAACGCCCAAAAAAGGGGTGTGCTATAGCCTTTGGGCGTGGGGCGGGCGAACTTCGTCCGCCGGACTCGGAATCGGCCGAGACTTTGGCCACCCCCTCCCCACGACAAAACTAGGCCGCGGGTACAGCCGCGCCCAAAAAAGAGCAGCCGAACCCCTTGGCCCCAAGTTCATCCTGCGGAAAAATGCCCAAAAAAGGGGTGTTCTATAGCTTTTGGGCGTGGGGCCGGCGAACATCGTTTGCCTTCCTCGGAATTGGCCGACTCTTTGGCCACCCCCTCCCCACGAGAAAAATAGGCCGCGGACACAGTCGCGCCCAAGAAAGAGCAGCCAAATCCCTTGGCCCCAAGTTCGTCCTGCGGCAAAATTGCCAAAAAATGGGTGTGTTATAGCCTTTGGGCCTGGGGCCGGCAAAGTTCATCCCCCTTCCTCGGAATGGGCCGAGACTTTGCCCACCCCCTCCCCGTGCTAAAAATAGGTCACGGGCACAGCCCCCCCCAAAAAGAGCAGCCGAACCCCTTGGCGCCAAGTTCGTCCTGCGGAAAAATGACCAAAAAAGGGGTGGGCTATAGCCTTGGGGCGTGGGGCTTGCGAACTTCGTCCGCCGGACTCGGAATGGTCCCAGACTTTGCCAACCCCTCCCCGTTACAAAAATAGGCCGCGGGCACAGCCGCGCCCAAAAAAGAGCAGCCGAACCGCTTGGCGCCAAGTTCGTCCTGTGGAAAAATGCCCAAAAAGGGGGTGGGCTATAGCCTTGGGGCGTGGAGCTGGCGAACTTCGTCCACCTGGCTCGGAATGGGCCGAGACTTTGCCCACCCCCTCCCCACGATAAAATTACGCCGCGGACACAGTCGCGCCCAGGAAAGAGCTGCCGAAACCCTTGGCGCCAAGTTCGTCCTGCGGAAAAATGCCCAAAAAAGGGGTGTGCTATAGCCTTGGGGCGTGGGGCTGCCGAAGTTCATCCGCCGGACTCGGAATGTGCCGAGACTTTGCCCACCCCAAAAAAGGGGTGTTCTATAGCTTTTGGGCGTGGGGCCGGCGAACATCGTTTGCCTTCCTCGGAATTGGCCGACTCTTTGGCACCCCCTCCCCACGAGAAAAATAGGCCGCGGACACAGTCGCGCCCAAGAAAGAGAAGCCAAATCCCTTGGCGCCAAGTTCGTCCTGCGGCAAAATTGCCAAAAAATGGGTGTGTTATAGCCTTTGGGCCTGGGGCCGGCAAAGTTCATCCCCCTTCCTCGGAATGGGCCGAGACTTTGCCCACCCCCTCCCCGTGCCAAAAATAGGTCGCGGGCACAGCCCCCCCAAAAAGAGCAGCCGAACCCCTTGGCGCCAAGTTCGTCCTGCGGAAAAATGACCAAAAAAGGGGTGGGCTATAGCCTTGGGGCGTGGGGCTTGCGAACTTCGTCCGCCGGACTCGGAATGGTCCCAGACTTTGCCAACCCCTCCCCGTTACAAAAATAGGCCGCGGGCACAGCCGCGCCCAAAAAAGAGCAGCCGAACCGCTTGGCGCCAAGTTCGTCCTGTGGAAAAATGCCCAAAAAGGGGGTGGGCTATAGCCTTGGGGCGTGGAGCTGGCGAACTTCGTCCACCTGGCTCGGAATGGGCCGAGACTTTGCCCACCCCCTCCCCAAGATAAAATTACGCCGCGGACACAGTTGCGCCCACGAAAGAGCAGCCGAAACCCTTGGCGCCTAGTTCATCCTGTGGAAAAATGTCCAAAAAGTGGATGGGCTTTAGCCTTCGTGCGTGGGGCTGGCGCACTTCGTCCGCCTTCCTCAGAATGGGCCGAGACATTACCCACCCCCTCCCCGCGACAAAAATAGGCCGCGGGCACAGCCGCGTCCAAAAAAGAGCAGCCGAACCCCTTGGCGCCAAGTTCATCCTGCGGAAAAATGCCCAAAAAAGGGGTGTGCTATAGCCTTTGGGTGTGGGGCCGGCGCAATTCGTCCGCCTTCCTCGGAATCGGCCGAGACTTTGGCCACCCCCTCTCCATGACAAAAATAGGCCGCGGGCACATCCGCGCCCAAAAAAGAGCAGCCGAACCCCTTGGCGCCAAGTTCGTCCTGCGGAAAAATGCCCAAAAAGGGGGTGGGCTATAGCTTTGGGGCGTGGAGCTGGCGAACTTCGTCCACCTGGCTCGGAATGGGCCGAGACTTTGCCCACCCCCTCCCCACGACAAAAATACGCCGCTGACACAGTCGCGCCCAAAAAAGAGCAGCCAAACCCCTTGGCGCCAAGTTCGTCCTGCGGAGAAATGACCAAAAAAGGGGTGTGCTTTAGCCTTGGGGCGTGAGGCTGGCGAACTTCGTCCACCGGTCTCGGAATGGGCCAAGACTTTGGCCACCCCCTCCCGCGACAAAAATAGGCCGCGGGCACATCCGCGCCCAAAAAAGAGCAGCCAAACCCCTTGGCGCCAAGTTCGTCCTGCGGAAAAATGCCCAAAAAGGGGGCGGGCTATAGCCTTGGGGCGTGGGGCTGATGAACGTCGTCCGCCGGACTCGGAATGGGCCGAGACTTTGGCCACCCCCTCCCCGCGCCCGCGGCCAAAAAAGAGCAGCCGAACCCCTTGGCGCCAAGTTCGTCCTGCGGAAAAATGCCCCAAAAGGGGGTGGGCTATAGCCTTGGGGAATGGGGCTGGCGAAGTTCGTCCACCGGACTCAGAATGGGCCGAGACATTTCCCACCCCCTTTCCATGAAAAAAAATAAGGCACGGACACAGCCACGCCCAAAAAAAAGCAGCCGAACCCCTAGGCGCCAAGTTCGTAATGCGTAAAAATGCGCAAAAAGGGGGTGGGCTATGGCCTTGGGGCGTGGGGCTGGCGAACTTCGTCCGCCTTCCACGGAATGGGCCGAGACTTTGCCCAACCCCTCCCCGCGACAAAAATAGGCCACGGCCACAGCCGCGCCCAAATAAAAGCAGCCGAACCCCTCGGCGCCAAGTTTCTCCAGCGGAAAAATGGCCAAAAAAGAGGTGGGCTATAGCCTTGTGGTGTGGGGCCGACGAACTTCGTCCGCCGGACTCGGAATGGGCCGAGACTTTGCCCACCCCCTCGCCACGACAAGAATACGCCGCGGGCACAGTTGCACCCAAAAAAGAGCAGGCGAACCCCTTGGCGCCAAGTTCGTCCTGCGGAAAAATGCCCAAAAAAGGGGTGGGCTATAGCCTTGGGGCATGGGGCTGGCGAACGTCGTCCGCCAGACTCGGAATGGGCCGAGGCTTTGCCCATCCCCTCCCCGCGACAATGATAGGCTGCGGGCTCAGCCGCGCCCGAAAAAGAGTTGCCGAACCCCTTGGCGCCAAGTTCGTCCTGCGGAAAAATGCCCAAAAAGGGGGTGGGCTATAGCCTCGGGGCGTGGGGCGGGCGAACTTCGTCCGCCGGACTCGGAATGGGCCGAGACTTTGCCCACCCCCTCCCCGCGACAAAAATAGGCCGCGGGCACAGCTGAGCCCAAAAAAGAGCAGCCGAACCCCTTGGCGCAAACTTCGTCCTGCGGAAAAATGCCCAAAAAGGGGGTGGGCTATAGCCTTGGGGCGTGGGGCGGGCGAACTTCGTCCGCCGGACTCGGAATGGGCCGAGACTTTCCCCACCCACTCCCCAAGACAAAAGTAGACCGCGGGCACAGCTGCGCCCAAAAAAGAGCAGCCGAAGCCCTTGGGGCCAAGTTCGTCCTGCGGAAAAATGCCCAAAAATGGGGTGGGCTATAGCCTTGGGGCGTGGGGCGGGCGAACCACGTCCGCCGGACTCGGAATGTGCCCAGATTTTGGCCACCCCTTCCCAATGACACAAATTAGCTGCGGGGACAGCCGCGCCCAAAAAAGATTTTCCGAACCCCTTGGCGCCAAGTTTGTCCTGCGAAAAAATGCCCAAAAAAGGGGTGGGCTATAGCCTTGGGGCGTGGGGCTGGCGAATTTCGTCCGCCGGACTCAGAATGGGCCGAGACATTGACCACCCCCTCCCCATGACAAAAATAAGCCGCGGGCACAGCCGCGCCCAAAAAAGAGCAGCCGAACCCCTTGGCGCCAAGTTCGTCATGCGGAAAAATGCCCAAAAAGGGGTGGGCTATAGCCTTGGGGCGTGGGGCTGGCAAACTTCGTCCGCCTTCCTCGGAATGGGCCGAGACTTTGCCCACCCCCTCCCCACGACAAAAATAGGCCGCGGGCACAGCGGCACCCAAAAAAGAGCAGCCGAACCCCTTGGCGCCAAGTTCGTCCTGCGGAAAAATGCCCAAAAAGGGGGCGGGCTATAGCCTTGGGGCGTGGGGCTGATGAACTTCGTCCGCCGGGCTCGGAATGGGCCGAGACTTTGGCCACCCCCACCCCGCCCAAAAAATAGGCCGCGGGCACAGCCGCGGCCAAAAAAGAACAGCCGAACCCCTTGGCGCCAAGTTCGTCCTGCGGAAAAATGCCCAAAAAGGGGGCGGGCTATAGCCTTGGGGCGTGGGGCTGATGAACTTCGTCCGCCGGACTCGGAATGGGCCGAGACTTTGGCCACCCCCACCCCACCCAAAAAATAGTGCCGCGGCCAAAAAAGAGCAGCCGAACCCCTTGGCGCCAAGTTCGTCCTGCGGTAAAATGCCCCAAAAGGGGGTCGGCTATAGCCTTGGGGAACGGGGCTGGCGAAGTTCGTCCACCGGACTCGGAATGTGCCGAGACTTTGCCCACCCCATCCCCGCGACAAAAATCGGCCCCGGGCACAGCTGCACCCAAAAAATAGCAGCCGAACCCCTTGACGCCTAGTTCGTCCTGTGGAAAACTGTCCAAAAAGGGGGTGGGCTTTAGCCTTGGGGCGTGGGGCTGATGAACTTCGTCCGCCGGACTCGGAATGGGCCGACACTTTGGCCACCCCCACCCTGCGCAAAAAATAGGCCGCGGGCACAGCCGCGGCCACAAAAGAGCAGCCGAACCCCTTGGCGCCAAGTTCGTCCTGCGGAAAAATGCCCCAAAAGGGGGTGGGCTATAGCCTTGGGGAATGGGGCTGGCGAAGTTCGTCCACCGGACTCGGAATGGGCCGAGACATTTCCCACCCCCTTTCCATGAAAAAAAATAAGCCACGGGCACAGCCACGCCCAAAAAAAAGCAGCCGAACCCCTAGGCGCCAAGTTCATAATGCGTAAAAATGCCCAAAAAGGGGGTGGGCTATGGCCTTGGGGCGTGGGGCTGGCGAACTTCGTCCGCCTTCCACGGAATGGGCCGAGACTTTGCCCACCCCCTCCCCACGACAAAAATAGGCCACGGCCACAGCCGCGCCCAAAGAAAAGCAGCCGAACCCCTCGGCGCCAAGTTTGTCCTGCGGAAAAATGCCCAAAAAAGGGGTGGGATATAGCCTTGGGGTGTGGGGCCGTTGAACTTCGTCCACCGGACTCGGAATGGGCCGAGACTTTGCCCACCCCCTCGCCGCGACAAAAATACGCCTCGGGCACAGCCGCGCCCAAAAAAGAGCAGGCGAACCCCTTGGCGACAAGTTCGTCCTGCGGAAAAATGCCCGAAAAAGGGGTGGGCTATAGCCTTGGGGCGTGGGGCTGGCAAACTTCGTCCGCCAGACTCGGAATGGGCCGAGGCTTTGCCCATCCCCTCCCTGCGGCAATGATAGGCTGCGGGCGCAGCCGCGCCCGAAAAAGAGCAGCCGAACCCCTTGGCGCCAAGTTCGTCCTGCGGAAAAATGCCCAAAAAGGGGGTGGGCTACAGCCTCGGGGCGTGGGGCGGGCGAACTTCGTCCGCCGGACTCGGAATGGGCCGAGACTTTGCCCACCCCCTCCCCGCGACAAAAATAGGCCGCGGGCACAGCCGAGTCCAGAAAAGAGCAGCCGAACCCCTTGGCGCAAACTACGTCCTGCGGAAAAAAGCCCAAAAAGGGGGTGGGCTATAGCCTTGGGGCGTGGGGCGGGCGAACTTCGTCCGCCGGAGTCGGAATGGGCCGAGACTTTCCCCACCCACTCCCCATGACAAAAGTAGACCGCGGGCACATCCGCGCCCAAAAAAGAGCAGCCGAAGCCCTTGGGGCCAAGTTCGTCCTGCGGAAAAATGCCCAAAAAGGGGGTGGGCTATAGCCTTGGGGCGTGGGGCGGGCGAACCACGTCCGCCGGACTCGGAATGTGCCCAGATTTTGGCCACCCCCTCCCAGCGACACAAATTAGTCGCGGGGACAGCTGCGCCCAAAAAAGAGTTGCCGAACCCCTTGGCGCCAAGTTTGTCCTGCGAAAAAATGCCCAAAAAAGGGGTGGGCTATAGCCTTGGGTCGTGGGGCTGGCAAACTTCGTCCGCCTTCCTATGAATGGGCCGAGACTTTGCCCACACCCTCCCCGCGACAAAAATAGGCCGCGGGCACAGCGGCACCCAAAAAAGAGCAGCCGAACCGCTTGGCACCAAGTTCGTCCTGCGGAAAAATGCCCAAAAAGGGGGCGGGCTATAGCCTTGGGGCGTGGGGCTGATGAACTTCGTCCGCCGGACTCAGAATGGGCCGAGACTTTGGCCACCCCCACCCCGCCCAAAAAATAGGCCGCGGTCACAGCCGCGGCCAAAAAAGAACAGCCGAAACCCTTGGCGCCAAGTTCGTCCTGCAGAAAAATGCCCAAAAAGGGGGCGGGCTATATCCTTGGGGCGTGGGGCTGATGAACTTCGTACGCCGGACTCGGAATGGGCCGAGACTTTGGCCACCCCCACCCTACCCAAAATATAGGCCACGGGCACAGCCACGGCCAAAAAAGAACAGCCGAACCCCTTGGCGCCAAGTTCGTCCTGCGGAAAAATGCCCAAAAAGGGGGCGGGCTACATCCTTGGGGCGTGGGGCTGATGAACTTCGTCCGCCGGACTCGGAATTGGCCGAGACTTTGGCCACCCCCACCCCGCCCAAAAAATAGGCCGCGGGCACAGCCGCGGCCAAAAAAGAGCAGCCGAACCCCTTGGCGCCAAGTTCGTCCTGCAGAAAAATGCCCAAAAAAGGGGTGGGCTATAGCCTTGGGGCGTGGGGCTGGCGGACTTCGTCCGCCGGACTCAGAATGGGCCGAGACTTTGCCCACCCCCTCCCCGTGACAAAAATAGGCCGCGGGGACAGCCACGTCCAAAAAAGAGCAGGCGAACCCCTTGGCGCCAAGTTCGTCCTGCGAAAAAATGCCCAAAAAGGGGGTGGGCTACAGCCTTGGTGCGTGGGGCTGGCGAACTTCGTCCGCCGAACTTGGAATGGGCCGAGACTTGGCCCACCCCCTCGCCGCCACAAAAATACGCCGCTGGCACAGCCACACCCAAAAAAGAGTAGCCGAACCCCATGGCGCCAAGTTCGTCCTGCGGAAAAATGCCCAAAAAAGGGGTGGGCTATAGCCTTGGGACGTGGGCTAACGTACTTCGTCCGCTGGACTCGGAATGGGCCGAGGCTTGGCCCACCCCCTCCCCGCGCCAATCATAGGCCGCGGGCGCAGCCGCGTCCAAAAAAGAGCAGTCGAACCCCTTGGCGCCAAGTTCGTCCTGCGGAAAAATGCCCAAAAAGGGGGTGGGCTATATCCTTGGGACGTGGGGCTGGCGAACTTGGTCCGCCTTCCTCGGAATGGGCCGAGACTTTGCCCACCCCTTCCCCGCGACAAAAATAGGCCGCGGGCACAGCCGCGCCCAAAAAAGAGCAGTCGAACCCCTTGGCGCCAAGTTCGTCCTGCGGAAAAATGCCCAAAAAAGGGGTGGGCTATAGCCTTGGGTGTGGGGTGGGCCAACTTCGTCTTCCGGACTCGGAATGGGGCGAGACTTTGCGAGGCCCCTCCGTGTGCCAAAAATAGGCCGCGGGCACAGCCGCGCCCCAAAACGGGCGCCCGAAGGCTGGGGCGCCAAGTTCGTCCTGCTGAAAAATGCCCCACAATTGGGTGGGCTATAGCCTTGGGGTGTGGGGTGGGCCAACTTCGTCCGCCGGACTCGGAATTGGGCGAGACTTGGCGAGGCCCCTCCGTGTGCCAATATCAGGCCGAGGGGACAGCCGCGCCCCAAAACGAGCGCCGTAGGCTGGGGCGCCAAGTTCGTCCTGCGGAAAAATGCCCAAAAAAAGGGTGGGCTATAGCCTTGGGGTGTGGGGCTGGCCAACTTCGTCCGCCGGACTCGGAATTGGCCGAGACTTTGGCCACCCCCACCCCGCCCAAAAAATAGGCCGCGGGCACAGCCGCGGCCAAAAAAGAGCAGCGCCAAAAAAGAGCAGCCGAACCCCTTGGCGCCAAGTTCGTCCTGCAGAAAAATGCCCAAAAAAGGGGTGGGCTATAGCCTTGGGGCGTGGGGCTGGCGGACTTCGTCCGCCGGACTCAGAATGGGCCGAGACTTTGCCCACCCCCTCCCCGTGACAAAAATAGGCCGCGGGGACAGCCACGTCCAAAAAAGAGCAGGCGAACCCCTTGGCGCCAAGTTCGTCCTGCGAAAAAATGCCCAAAAAGGGGGTGGGCTACAGCCTTGGTGCGTGGGGCTGGCGAACTTCGTCCGCCGAACTTGGAATGGGCCGAGACTTGGCCCACCCCCTCGCCGCCACAAAAATACGCCGCTGGCACAGCCACACCCAAAAAAGAGTAGCCGAACCCCATGGCGCCAAGTTCTTCCTGCGGAAAAATGCCCAAAAAAGGGGTGGGCTATAGCCTTGGGACGTGGGCTAACGTACTTCGTCCGCTGGACTCGGAATGGGCCGAGGCTTGGCCCACCCCCTCCCCGCACCAATCATAGGCCGCGGGCGCAGCCGCGTCCAAAAAAGAGCAGTCGAACCCCTTGGCGCCAAGTTCGTCCTGCGGAAAAATGCCCAAAAAGGGGGTGGGCTATATCCTTGGGACGTGGGGCTGGCGAACTTGGTCCGCCTTCCTCGGAATGGGCCGAGACTTTGCCCACCCCTTCCCCGCGACAAAAATAGGCCGCGGGCACAGCCGCGCCCAAAAAAGAGCAGTCGAACCCCTTGGCGCCAAGTTCGTCCTGCGGAAAAATGCCCAAAAAAGGGGTGGGCTATAGCCTTGGGTGTGGGGTGGGCCAACTTCGTCTTCCGGACTCGGAATGGGGCGAGACTTTGCGAGGCCCCTCCGTGTGCCAAAAATAGGCCGCGGGCACAGCCGCTCCCCAAAACGGGCGCCCGAAGGCTGGGGCGCCAAGTTCGTCCTGCTGAAAAATGCCCCACAATTGGGTGGGCTATAGCCTTGGGGTGTGGGGTGGGCCAACTTCGTCCGCCGGACTCGGAATTGGGCGAGACTTGGCGAGGCCCCTCCGTGTGCCAATATCAGGCCGAGGGGACAGCCGCGCCCCAAAACGAGCGCCGTAGGCTGGGGCGCCAAGTTCGTCCTGCGGAAAAATGCCCAAAAAAAGGGTGGGCTATAGCCTTGGGGTGTGGGGCTGGCCAACTTCGTCCGCCGGACTCGGAATGGGGCGAGAGTTTGCGAGGCCCCTCCGTGTGCCAAAATCAGGCCGCGGGCACAGCCGCGCCCCAAAACGAGCGCCCGAAGGCTGGGGCGCCAAGTTCGTCCTGCGGAAAAATGACCAAAATTTGGGTGGGCTATAGCCTTGGGGTGTGGGGCTGGCCAACTTCGTCCGCTGGACTCGGAATGGGACGAGACTTTGCGAGGCCCCTCCGTGTGCCAAAAATAGGCCGCGGGCACAGCCGCGCCCCAAAACGGTCGCCCGAAGGCTGGGGCGCCAAGTTCGTCCTGCTGAAAAATGCCCCACAATTGGGTGGGCTATAGCCTTGGGGTGTGGGGTGGGCCAACTTCGTCCGCCGGACTAGGAATTGGGCGAGACTTGGCGAGGCCCCTCCGTGTGCCAAAATCAGGCCGCGGGCACAGCCGCGGCCCAAAACGAGCGCCCGAAGGCTGGGGCGCCAAGTTCGTCCTGCTGAAAAATGCCCCAAAATTGGGTGGGCTATAGCCTTGGGGTGTGGGGTGGGCCAACTTCGTCCGCCGGACTAGGAATTGGGCGAGACTTGGCGAGACCCCTCCGTGTGCCAAAATCAGGCCGCGGGGACAGCCGCGCCCCAAAACGAGCCCCCGAAGGCTGGGTAGCCAAGTTCGTCCATCGGAAAAATGCACAAAAATTGGGTGGGCTATAGCCTTGGGGTGTGGTGTGGGCCAACTTCGTCTTCCGGACTCGGAATGGGGCGAGACTTTGCGAGGCCCCTCCGTGTGCCAAACTCAGGCCGCGGGCACAGCCGCGCCCCAAAACGGGCGCCCGAAGGCTGGGGCGCCAAGTTCGTCCTGCCGAAAAATGCCCCAAAATTGGGTGGGCTATAGCCTTGGGGTGTGGGGTGGGCCAACTTCGTCCGCCGGACTCGGAATTGGGCGAGACTTGGCGAGGTCCCTCCGTGTGCCAAAATCAGGCCGCGGGGACAGCCGCGCCCCAAAACGAGTGCCCGTAGGCTGGGGCGCCAAGTTCGTCCTGCGGAAAAATGCCCAAAAAAAGGGTGGGCTATAGCCTTGGGGTGTGGGGTGGGCCAACTTCGTCCGCCGGACACCGAATGGGGCGAGAGTTTGCGAGGACCCTCCGTGTGCCAAACTCAGGCCGCGGGCACAGCCGCGCCCCAAAACGGGCGCCCGAAGGCTGGGGCGCCAAGTTCGTCCTGCCGAAAAATGCCCCAAAATTGGGTGGGCTATAGCCTTGGGGTGTGGGGTGGGCCAACTTCGTCCGCCGGACTCGGAATGGGGCGAGACTTTGCGAGGACCCTCCGTGTGCCAAACTCAGGCCGCGGGCACAGCCGCGCCCCAAAACGGGCGCCCGAAGGCTGGGGCGCCAAGTTCGTCCTGCCGAAAAATGCCCCAAAATTGGATGGGCTATAGCCTTAGGGTGTGGGGTGGGCCAAGTTCGTCTTCCGGGCTCGGAATGTGGCGAGAATTTCCGAGGCCTCTCCGTGAGCCAAAATCAGGCCGCGGGCACAGCCGCGCGCCCAAACGAGCCCCCGAAGGCTGGGGTGCCAAGTTTGTCCTGCGGAAAAATGCCGAAAAATTGGGTGGGCTATAGCCTTGGGGTGTGGGGTGGGCCAACTTCCTCCGCCGGACTAGGAATTGGGAGAGACTTTGCGAGGCCCCTCCGTGTGCCAAAATCAGGCCGCTGGGACAGCCGCGCCCCAAAACAAGCGCCCGTAGGCTGGGGCGCCAAGTTCGTCCTGCGGAAAAATGCCCAAAAAAAGGGTGGGCTATAGCCTTGGGGTGTGGGGTGGGCCAACTTCGTCCGCCGGACTAGGAATGGCTGGAGACTTTGAGAGGCCCCTCCGTGTGCCAAAATCAGGCCGCGGGGACAGCCGCGCCCCAAAACGAGCGCCCGAAGGCTGGGGAGCCAAGTTCGTCCATCGGAAAAATGCCCAAAAATTGGGTGGGCTATAGCCTTGGGGTGTGGGGTGGGCCAACTTCGTCTTCCGGACTCGGAATGGGGCGAGACTTTGCGAGGCCCCTCCGTGTGCCAAAATCAGGCCGCGGGCACAGCCGCGCCCCAAAACGGGCGCCCGAAGGCTGGGGCGCCAAGTTCGTCCTGCCGAAAAATGCCCCAAAATTGGGTGGGCTATAGCCTTGGGGTGTGGGGTGGGCCAACTTCGTCCGCCGGACTCGGAATTGGGCGAGACTTGGCGAGGTCCCTCCGTGTGCCAAAATCAGGCCGCGGGGACAGCCGCGCCCCAAAACGAGTGCCCGTAGGCTGGGGCGCCAAGTTCGTCCTGCGGAAAAATGCCCAAAAAAAGGGTGGGCTATAGCCTTGGGGTGTGGGGTGGGCCAACTTCGTCCGCCGGACACCGAATGGGGCGAGAGTTTGCGAGGACCCTCCGTGTGCCAAAATTAGGCCGCGGGGACAGCCGCGCCCCAAAACGAGTGCCCGAAGGCTGGAGCGCCAAGTTCGTCCTGCGAAAAAATGCCCCAAAATTGGATGGGCTATAGCCTTAGGGTGTGGGGTGGGCCAAGTTCGTCTTCCGGGCTCGGAATGTGGCGAGAATTTCCGAGGCCCCTCCGTGTGCAAAAATCAGGCCGCGGGCACAGCCGCGCGCCCAAACGAGCCCCCGAAGGCTGGGGTGCCAAGTTTGTCCTGCGGAAAAATGCCGAAAAATTGGGTGGGCTATAGCCTTGGGGTGTGGGGTGGGCCAACTTCGTCCGCCGGACTAGGAATTGGGAGAGACTTTGCGAGGCCCCTCCGTGCGCCAAAATCAGGCCGCGGGGACAGCCGCGCCCCAAAACAAGCGCCCGTAGGCTGGGGCGGCAAGTTCGTCCTGCGGAAAAATGCCCAAAAAAAGGGTGGGCTATAGCCTTGGGGTGTGGGATGGGCCAACTTCGTCCGCCGGACTAGGAATGGGGGGAGCCTTTGAGAGGCCCCTCCGTGTGCCAAAATCTGGCCGCGTGCGCAGCCGCGCCCCAAAACAAGCCCCCGAAGGCTGGGGCGCCAAGTTCATCCTGCAGAAAAATGCCAAAAAAAGGGTGGGCTATAGCCTTGGGGTGTGGGGTTGGCCAACTTCGTCCGCAGGATTCCGAATGGGGCGAGAGTTTGCGAGGCCCCTCCGTGTGCCAAAATCAGGCCGCGGGGACAGCCGCGCCCCAAAACGAGTGCCCGAAGGCTGGAGCGCCAAGTTCGTCCTGCGAAAAAATGCCCAAAAAAAGGATGGGCTATAGCCTTGGGGTGTGGGGCTGGCCAACTTCGCCCGCCGGACTCGGAATGGGACGAGACTTTGCGAGGCCCCTCCGTGTGCCAAAAATAGGCCGCGGGCACAGCCGCGCCCCAAAACGAGCGCCCGAAGGCTGGGCCGCCAAGTTCGTCCTGCGGAAAAATGCCCAAAATTTGGGTGGGCTATAGCCTTGGGGTGTGGGGCTGGCCAACTTCGCCCGCCGGACTCGGAATGGGGCGAGACTTTGCGAGGCCCATCCGCGTGCCAAAAATGGGCCGCGGGCACAGCCGCGCCCCAAAACGAGTGCCCGAAGGCTGGGGCGCCAAGTTCGTCCTGCGGAAAAATGCCTAAAATTTGGGTGGGCTATAGCCTTGGGGTGTGGGGCTGGCCCACTTCGTCCGCCGGACTCGGAATGGGGCGAGACTTTGCGAGGCCCCTCCGTGTGCCAAAACTAGGCCGCGGGCACAGCCGCTCCCCAAAACGAGCGCCCGAAGGCTGGGGCGCGAAGTTCGTCCTGCGGAAAGATGCCCAAAATTTGGGTTGGCTATAGCCTTGGGGTGTGGGGCTGGCCAACTTCATCCGCCGGACTCGGACTCTCGCCCCCTCCGTGTGCCAAAAATCGGCCGCGGACACAGCCACGCCCCAAAACGAGTGCACGAAGGCTGGGGCGCCAAGTTCGTCCTGCGGAAAAATGCCCAAATTTTGGGTGGGCTATAACCTTGGGGTGTGGGGCTGGCCAACTTCGTCCGCCGGACTCGGAATGGGGCGAGACTTTGCGAGGCCCCTCCGTGTGCCAAAAATAGAACGCGGGCATAGCAGCTCCCCAAAACGAGCGCCCGAAGGCTGGGGCGCCAAGTTCGTTCTGCGGAAAAACGCCCAAAATTTGGGTGGGCTATAGCCTTAGGGTGTGGGGCTGGCCAACTTCGTCCGCCGGACTCGGAATGGGGCGAGACTTTGCGAGGCCCCTCCGTGTGCCAAAACTAAGCCGCGGGCACAGCCGCTCCCCAAAACGAGTGCCCGAAGGCTGGGGCGCCAAGTTCGTCCTGCGGAAAAATGCCTAAAATTTGGGTGGGCTATAGCCTTGGGGTGTGGGGCTGGCCAACTTCGTCCGCCGGACTCGGAATGGGGCGAGACTTTGCGAGGCCCCTCCATGTGCCAAAACTAGGCCGCGGGCACAGCCGCTCCCCAAAACGAGCGCCCGAAGGCTGGGGCGCGAAGTTCGTCCTGCGGAAAGATGCCCAAAATTTGGGTTGGCTATAGCCTTGGGGTGTGGGGCTGGCCAACTTCGTCCGCCGGACTCGGACTCTCGCCCCCTCCGTGTGCCAAAAATGGGCCGCGGACACAGCCGCGCCCCAAAACGAGTGCACGAAGGCTGGGGCGCCAAGTTCGTCCTGCGGAAAAATGCCCAAATTTTGGGTGGGCTATAACCTTGGGGTGTGGGGCTGGCCAACTTCGTCCGCCGGACTCGGAATGGGGCGAGACTTTGCGAGGCCCCTCCGTGTGCCAAAACTAGGCCGCGGGCACAGCCGCTCCCCAAAACGAGCGCCCGAAGGCTGGGGCGCGAAGTTCGTCCTGCGGAAAGATGCCCAAAATTTGGGTTGGCTATAGCCTTGGGGTGTGGGGCTGGCCAACTTCGTCCGCCGGACTCGGACTCTCGTCCCCTCCGTGTGCCAAAAATCGGCCGCGGACACAGCCGCGCCCCAAAACGAGTGCACGAAGGCTGGGGCGCCAAGTTCGTCCTGCGGAAAAATGCCCAAATTTTGGGTGGGCTATAACCTTGGGGTGTGGGGCTGGCCAACTTCGTCCGCCGGACTCGGAATGGGGCGAGACTTTGCGAGGCCCCTCCGTGTGCCCAAAATAGAACGCGGGCATAGCAGCTCCCCAAAACGAGCCACCGAAGGCTGGGGCGCCAAGTTCGTTCTGCGGAAAAACGCCCAAAATTTGGGTGGGCTATAGCCTTAGGGTGTGGGGCTGGCCAACTTCGTCCGCCGGACTCGGAATGGGGCGAGACTTTGCGAGGCCCCTCCGTGTGCCAAAACTAAGCCGCGGGCACAGCCGCTCCCCAAAACGAGTGCCCGAAGGCTGGGGCGCCAAGTTCGTCCTGCGGAAAAATGCCAATAATTTGGGTGGGCTATAGCCTTGGGGTGTGGGGCTGGCCAACTTCGTCCGCCGGACTCGGAATGGGGCGAGAGTTTGCGAGGCCCCTCCGTGTGGCACAAATAGGCCGCGGGCACAGCCGCTCCCCAAAACGGGCGCCCGAAGGCTGGGGCGCCAAATTCGTCCTGCTGAAAAATGCCCCAAAATTGGGTGGGCTATAGCCTTGGGGTGTGGGGTGGGCCAACTTCGTCCGCCGGACACGGAATTGGGCGAGACTTGGCGAGGCCCCTCCGTGTGCCAAAATCAGGCCGCGGGGACAGCCGCGCCCCAAAACGAGTGCCCGTAGGCTGGGGCGCCAAGTTCGTCCTGCGGAAAAATGCCCAAAAAAAGGGTGGGCTATAGCCTTGGGGTGTGGGGTGGGCCAACTTCGTCCGCCGGACTAGGAGTTGGGCGAGACTTGGCGAGACCCCTCCGTTTGCCAAAATCAGGCCGCGGGGACAGCCGCGCCCCAAATTGAGCGCCCGAAGGCTGGGGAGCCAAGTTCGTCCATCGGAAAAATGCCCAAAAATTGGGTGGGCTATAGCCTTGGGGTGTGGGGTGGGCCAACTTCGTCTTCCGGACTCGGAATGGGGCGAGACTTTGCGAGGCCCCTCCGTGTGCCAAAATCAGGCCGCGGAGACAGCCGCGCCCCAAAACGAGCGCCCGTAGGCTGGGGCTCCAAGTTCGTCCTGTGGAAAAATGCCCAAAAATTGGGTGGGGTATAGCAATGGGGTGTGGGGTGGGCCCACTTTGTCCGCCGGACTCGGAATGGGGCGAGACTTTGAGAGGCCCCTCCGTGTGCCAAAATCAGGCCGCGGGCACAGCCACGCCCCAAAACAAGCCCCCGAAGGCTGGGGCGCCAAGTTCATCCTGCGGAAAAATGCCAAAAAAAGGGTGGGCTATAGCCTTGGGGTGTGGGGTGGGCCAACTTCGTCCACCGGACTCCGAATGGGGCGAGAGTTTGCGAGGCCCCTCCGTGTGCCAAAATCAGGCCGCGGGGACAGCCGCGCCCCAAAACGAGCGCCCGAAGGCTGGGGCGCCAAGTTCATTCTGCGGAAAAATGCCCCAAAATTGGATGGGCTATAGCCTTGGGGTGTGGGGTGGGCCCACTTCGTCCGCCGGACTCCGAATGGGGCGAGAGTTTGCGAGGCCCCTCCGTGTGCCAAAAATCGGCCGCGGACACAGCCGCGCCCCAAAACGAGTGCACGAAGGCTGGGGCGCCAAGTTCGTCCTGCGGAAAAATGCCCAAATTTTGGGTGGGCTATAACCTTGGGGTGTGGGGCTGGCCAACTTCGTCCGCCGGACTCGGAATGGGGCGAGACTTTGCGAGGCCCCTCCGTGTGCCAAAAATAGAACGCGGGCATAGCAGCTCCCCAAAACGAGTGCCCGAAGGCTGGGGCGCCAAGTTCGTTCTGTGGAAAAACGCCCAAAATTTGGGTGGGCTATAGCCTTAGGGTGTGGGGCTGGCCAACTTCGCCCGCCGGACTCGGAATGGGGCGAGACTTTGCGAGGCCCCTCCGTGTGCCAAAAATAGGCCGCGGACACAGCCGCGCCCCAAAACGAGTCCCCGAAGGCTGGGGCGCCAAGTTCGTCCTGCGGAAAAATGCCCAAAATTTGGGTGGGCTATAGCCTTGGGGTGTGGGGCTGGCCAACTTCGCCCGCCGGACTCGGAATAGGGCGAGACCTTGCGAGGCCCCTCCGTGTGCCAAAAATAGGCCGCGGGCACAGCCGCGCCCCAAACGAACCCCCGAAGGCTGGGGAGCGAAGTTTGTCCTGCGGAAAAATGCACCAAAAATTGGGTGGGCTATAGCCTTGGGGTGTGGGGTGGGCCAACTTCGTCTTCCGGACTCGGAATGGGGCGAGACTTTGCGAGGCCCCTCCATGTGCCAAAATCAGGCCGCGGGGACAGCCGCGCCCCAAAACGAGCGCCCGTAGGCTGGGGCGCCAAGTTCGTCCTGCGGAAAAATGCCCAAAAAAAGGGTGGGCTATAGCCTTGGGGTGTGGGGTGCGCCAACTTCGTCCGCCAGACTCGGAATGGGGCGAGACGTTATGAGGCCCCTCCGTGTGCCAAATTCAGGCCGCGGGCACAGCCGCGCCCCAAAACGAGCGCCCGAAGGCTGGGGCGCCAAGTTCGTCCTGCGGAAAAATGACCAAAATTTGGGTGCGCTATAGCCTTGGGGTGTGGGGTGGGCCATCTTCGTCTTCCGGACTCGGAATGGGGCGAGACTCGGCGAGACCCCTCCGTGTGCCAAAATCAGGCCGCGGGGACAGCAGTGCCCCAAAACGGGCGCCCGTAGGCTGGGGCGCCAAGTTCGTCCTGCGGAAAAATGCCCAAAATTTGGGTGGGCTATAGCCTTGGGGTGTGGGGCTGGCCAACTTCGTCCGCCGGACTCGGAATGGGGCGAGACTTTGCGAGGCCCCTCCGTGTGCCAAAAATAGGCCGCGGGCACAGCCGCGCCCCAAAACGAGTCCCCGAAGGCTGGGGCGCCAAGTTGGTCCTGCGGAAAAATGCCCAAAATTTGGGTGGGCTATAGCCTTGGGGTGTGGGGCTGGCCAACTTCGTCCGCCGGACTCGGAATGGGGCGAGACTTTGCGAGGCCCCTCCGTGTGCCAAAACTAGGCCGCGGGAGCAGCCGCTCCCCAAAACGAGCGCCCAAAGGCTGGGGCGCCAAGTTCGTCCTCTGGAAAAATGCCCAAAAGAAGGGTGGGCTATAGCCTTGGGGTGTGGGGTGCGCCAACTTCGTCCGCCGGACTCGGAATGGGGTGAGACTTTGCGAGGCCCCTCCGTGTGCCAAAAATAGAACGCGGGCATAGCAGCTCCCCAAAACGAGCGCCCGAAGGCTGGGGCGCCAAGTTCGTCCTGCGGAAAAACGCCCAAAATTTGGGTGGGCTATAGCCTTAGGGTGTGGGGCTGGCCAACTTCGCCCGCCGGACTCGGAATGGGGCGAGACTTTACGAGGCCCTCCGTGTGCCGAAAATAGGCCGCGGGCACAGCCGCGCCCCAAAACGAGCGCCTGAAGGCTGGGGCGCCAAGTTCGTCCTGCGGAAAAATGCCCAAAAAAAGGGTGGGCTATAGCCTTGGGGTGTGGGGTGGGCCAACTTCGTCCGCCCGACTCGGAATGGGGCGAGAGTTTGCGAGGCCCCTCCGTGTGCCAAATTCAGGCCGCGGGCACAGCCGCGCCCCAAAACGAGCGCCCGAACGCTGGGGCGCCAAGTTCGTCTTGCGGAAAAATGCCCAAAAAAAGGGTGGGCTATAGCCTTGGGGTGTGGGGTGGGCCAACTTCGTCCGCCGGACTCGGAATGGGGCGAGACTTTGCGAGGCCCCTCCGTGTGCCCAAATCAGGCCGCGGGGCACAGCCGCACCCCAAAACGAGCCCCCGAAGGCCGGGGCGCCATGTTCGTCCTGCGGAAAAATGCCCCAAAATTGGGTGGGCTATAGCCTTGGGGTGTGGGGTGGGCCAACTTGGTCCGCCGGACTCGGAATGGGGCGAGACTTTGCGAGGCCCCTCCGTGTGCCAAAAACAGGCCGCGGGGGACAGCCGCGCCCCAAAACGTGCGCCCGTAGGCTGGGGCGCCAAGCTCGTCCTGCGGAAAAATGCCCAAAAAAAGGGTGGGCTATAGCCTTGGGGTGTGGGGTGGGCCAACTTCGTCCGCCGGACTAGGAATGGGGCGAGACTTTATGAGGCCGCTCCGTGTGCCAAAATCAGGCCGCGGGGACAGCCACGCCCCAAAACGAGCGCCCGAAGGCTGGGGAGCCAAGTTCGTCCTGCGGAAAAAATGCCCAAAAATTGGGTGGGCTATAGCCTTGGGGTGTGGGGTGGGCCAACTTCGTCTTCCGGACTCGGAATGGGGCGAGACTTTGCGAGGCCCCTCCGTGTGCCAAACTCAGGCCGCGGGCACAGCCGCGCCCCAAAACGGGTGCCCGAAGGCTGGGGCGCCAAGTTCGTGCTGCCGAAAAATGCCCCAAAATTGGGTGGGCTATAGCCTTGGGGTGTGGGGTGGGCCAACTTCGTCTTCCGGACTCGGAATGGGGCGAGACTTTGCGAGGCACCTCCTTGTGCCAAAATCAGGCCGCGCGCACAGCCGAAGGCTGGGGCGCCAAGTTCGTCCTGCGGAAAAATCCCCAAAAATTGGGTGGGCTATAGCCTTGGGGTCTGGGGTGGGCCCACTTCGTCCGCCAGACTCGGAATGGGGCGGGACTTTGCGAGGATCCTCCATGTGCCAAAATTAGGCCGCGGGCACAGCCACGCCCCAAAATGGACGCCCGAAGGCTGGGGCGCCATGTTCGTCCTGCGGAAAAATGCCCAAAAAAAGGGTGGGCTATAGCCTTGGGGTCTGGGGTGGGCCCACTCCGTCCGCCAGACTCGGAATGGGGCGGGACTTTGCGAGGATCCTCCATTTGCCAAAATTAGGCCGCGGGCACAGCCGCGCCCCAAAATGGGCGCCCGAAGGCTGGGGCGCCATGTTCGTCCTGCGGAAAAATGCCCAAAAAAAGGGTGGGCTATAGCCTTGGGGTGTGGGGTGGGCCAACTTCGTCTTCCGGACTCGGAATGGGGCGAGACTTTGCGAGGCCCCTCCGTGTGCCAAACTCAGGCCGCGGGCACAACCGCGCCCCAAAACGGGTGCCCGAAGGCTGGGGCGCCAAGTTCGTCCTGCCGAAAAATTCCCCAAAATTGGGTGGGCTATAGCCTTGGGGTGTGGGGTGGGCCAACTTCGTCTTCCGGACTCGGAATGGGGCGGGACTTTGCGAGGATCCTCCATTTGCCAAAATTAGGCCGCGGGCACAGCCGCGCCCAAAAATGGGCGCCCGAAGGCTGGGGCGCCATGTTCGTCCTGCGGAAAAATGCCCAAAAAAAGGGTGGGCTATAGCCTTGGGGTCTGGGGTGGGCCAACTTCGTCCGCCGGACTCGGAATGGGGCGAGACTTTGCGAGGCCCCTCCGTGTGCCAAAATATGGCCGCGGGCACAGCCGTGCCCCAAAACGAGCCCCCGAAGGCTTGGGCGCCAAGTTCGTCCTGCGCAAAAATTCCCCAAAATTGGGTGGGCTATAGCCTTGGGGTGTGGGGTGGGCCAACTTCGTCCGCCGGACTAGGAATTGGGCGAGACTTGGCGAGACCCCTCCGTGTGCCAAAATCAGGCCGCGGGGAAAGCCGCGCCCCAAAACGAGCGCCCGAAGGCTGGGGCGCAAAGTTCGTCCAGCAAAAAAATGCCCAAAAATTGGGTGGGCTAGAGCCTTGGGGTGTGGGGTGGGCAACTTCGTCTTCCGGGCTCGGAATGGGGCGAGACTTTGCGAGGCCCCTCCGTGTGCCTAACTCAGGCCGCGGGTACAGCCGCGCCCCAAAACGGGCGCCCGAAGGCTGGGGCGCCAAATTCGTCCTGCTGAAAAATGCCCCAAAATTGGGTGGGCGATAGCCTTGGGGTGTGGGGTGGGCCAACTTCGTCCGCCGGACTCGGAATTGGGCGAGACTTGGCGAGGCCCCTCCGTGTGCCAAAATCAGGCCGCGGGGACAGCCGCGCCCCAAAACGAGTGCCCGTAGGCTGGGGCGCCAAGTTCGTCCTGCGGAAAAATGCCCCAAAATTGGGTGGGCTATAGCCTTGGGGTGTGGGGTGGGCCAACTTCGTCTTCCGGACTCGGAATGGGGCGAGACTTTGCGAGGCCCCTCTGTGTGCTAAAATCAGGCCGCGGGCACAGCCGCGCCCCAAAATGGACGCCCGAAGGTTGGGGCGCCAACTTTGTCCTGCAGAAAAATGCCCCAAAAAAAGGGTGGGCTATAGCCTTGGGGTGTGGGGTGGGCCAACTTCGTCCGTCGGACTCGGAATGGGGCGAGACTTTTCGAGGCCCCTCCGTGTGCCAAAATCAGGCCGCGCCCCAAAACGGGCCCCCGTAGGCTGGGGCGCCAAGTTCGTCCTGCGGAAAAATGCCCAAAAAAAGGGTGGGCTATAGCCTTGGGGTGTGGGGTGGGCCACTTCGTCCGCTGGACTCGGAATGGGGCAAGAATTTGCGAGGCCCCTCCATGTGCCAAAATCAGGCCACGGGCACTGTCGCGCCCCAAAACAAGCCCCCGAAGGCTGGGGCGCCAAGTTCGTCATGCGGAAAAATGCCCAAAAATTGGGTGGGCTATAGCCTTGGGGTGTGGGGTGGGCCAACTTCGTCCGTCGGACTCGGAATGGGGCGAGACTTTGCGAGGCCCCTCCGTGTGCCAAAATCAGGCCGCGCCCCAAAACGGGCCCCCGAAGGCTGGGGCGCCAAGTTCGTCCCGCGGAAAAATGCCCAAAAAAAGGGTGGGCTATAGCCTTGGGGTGTGGGGTGGGCCAACTTCGTCCGTCGGACTCGGAATGGGGCGAGACTTTGCGAGGCCCCTCCGTGTGCCAAAATCAGGCCGCGCCCCAAAACGGGCCCCCGAAGGCTGGGGCGCCTAGTTCGTCATGCGGAAAAATGCCCAAAAATTGGGTGGGCTATAGCCTTGGGGTGTGGGGTGGGCCAACTTCGTCTTCCGGGCTCGGAATGGGGCGAGACTTTGCGAGGCCCCTCCGTGTGCCAAAATCAGGCTGCGCGCACAGCCGCGCCCCAAAACGGGCGCCGGAAGGCTGGGGCGCCATGTTCGTCCTGCGGAAAAATGCTCAAAAAAAGGGTGGGCTATAGCCTTGGGGTGTGGGGTGGGCCAACTTCGTCTTCCGGGCTCGGAATGGGGCGAGACTTTGCGAGGCCCCTCCGTGTGCCGAAATCAGGCCGCGGGCACAGCCGCGCCCCAAAACGCGCCCCCGAAGGCTGGGGCGCCAAGTTCGTCCTGCGGAAAAATGCCCCAAAATTGGGTGGGCTATAGCCTTGGGGTGTGGGGGTGGGCCAACTTCGTCCGCCGGACTCGGAATGGGGCGAGACTTTGCGAGCCCCCTCCGTGTGCCAAAATCAGGCTGCGAGCACAGCCGCGACCAAAAACGAGCCACCGAAGGCTGGGGCGCCAAGTTCGTCCTGCGGAAAAATGGCCCAAAATTGGGTGGGCTATAGCCTTGGGGTGTGGGGTGGGCCAACTTCGTCCGCCGGACTCGGAATGGGGCGAGACTTTGCGAGGCACCTCCGTGTGCCAAAATCCTTGGAAAAAATCAGTCCGCCTTCCCGTGCTCTGCGTCTGTGCATACAATCTACCCCAAAAAAACTCGGTTGCTTGTCCCCTACCCATTGCCCTTTCCCGCAGTTCATTGGAGGCTGCCCGCGCGGGAAGTTGCCTGAATATTTGAAAAAAAGATACAAAGATTTAGCTGCAGTTTGAACCCTTTACATGGTGGTCAAAATCACAGAAAAAGTTTCAAACCAACCGTTGAGCCACCATGAATTCTTGTAATTAAGGGCACAAATATTATTTAAATGGAAAAGTAAAATATAAATTTATAATAAAACAAACAATTAATGATTTCACATCGTAATTGGATATTTAAGTTGTTGTTTTCTGTGGTCGAATCAAAATTAAAACGTATAGGGTAAAAAAAAATTAGGTTTAAAAAATTCGTGGTAAAAAATGTGTCAAAACATGAGAAAAATGTAAAATTAAGGGTTCAAATAGCCCATCAAGCTCCTTTGGAATGGGGCGAGACTTTGCGAGGACGCTCCTTGTGCCAAAATTAGGCCGCGGGCCCAGCCGCGCCCCAAAACGGGCTCCCGAAGGCTGGGGCGCCATGCTCGTCCTGCGGAAAAATGCCCAAAAAAAGGGTGGGCTATAGCCTTGGGGTGTGGGGTGGGCCAACTTCGTCCGCCGGACTCGGAATGGGGCGAGACTTTCCGAGGCCCCTCCGTGTGCCAAAATCAGGCCGCGGGCACAGCCGCGCCCCAAAACGAGTGCCCGAAGTCTAGGACGCCAGGTTCGTCCTGTGGAAAAATGCCCCAAAAAAGGGTGGCCTATAGCCTTGGGGTGTGGGGTGGGCCAACTTCGTCCGTCGGACTCGGAATGTGGCGAGACATTGTGAGGCCCCTCCGTATGCCAAAATCAGGCCGCGGGCACAGCCGCGCCCGAAGGCTGGGGCGCCAAGTTCGTCCTGCCGAAAAATGCCCAAAAATTGGGGTGGGCGATAGCCTTGGGTTGTGGGGTGGGCAAACTTGGTCCGCCGGACTCGGAATGGGGCGAGACTTTGCGAGGCCCCTCCGTGTGCATAAATCAGGCCGAGGGCACAGCCGCACCCCAAAACGAGCCCCTGAAGGCTGGGGCGCCAAGTTCGTCCCGCGGAAAAATGCCCAAAAAAAGGGTGGGCTATAGCCTTGGGGTGTGGGGTGGGCCAACTTCGTCCGCCGGACTTGGAATGGGGCGACACTTTCCGAGGCCCCTCCGTGTGGCAGAATCAGGCCGCGGGCACAGCCGCACCCCAAAACGAGCATCCGAAGGCTGGTGCGCCAAATTCGTCCAGCGGAAAAATGCCGAAAAATTGGGAGGGCTATAGCCTTCGGGTGTGGGGTGGGCCAACTTCGTCCGCCGGACTCGGAATGGGGCGAGACTTTGCAAGGCCCCTCTGTGTGCCAAAATCAGGCCGAGGGCACAGTCGCTCCCCAAAACGGGCGCCCGAAGGCTGGGGTGCCATGTTCGTCCTGCGGAAAAATGCCCAAAAAAAGGGTGGGCTATAGCCTTGGGGTGTGGGGTTGGCCAACTTCGTCCGCCGGACTCAGAATGGGGCGAGACTTTGCGAGGCCCCTCCGTGTGCCAAAATCAGGCCGAGGGCACAGCCGCGCCCCAAAACGGGCACCCGAAGGGTGGGGCGCCATGTTCGTCCTGCGGAAAAATACCCAAAAAAAGGGTGGGCTATAGCCTTGGGGTGTCGGGTGGGCCAACTTCGTCCGTCGGACTCGGAATGTGGTGAGACTTTGTGAGGCCCCTCCGTGTGCCAAAATCAGGCTGCGGGCACAGCCGCGCCCCAAAACGAGCGCCCGAAGGCTGGGGCGCCAAGTTCGTCCTGCCGAAAAATGCCCAAAAATTGGGTGGGCTATAGCCTTGGGTTGTGGGGTGGGCCAACTTGGTCCGCCGGACTCGGAATGGGACGAGACTTTGCGAGGCCCCTCCGTGTGCATAAATTAGGCCGAGGGCACAGCCGCGCCCCAAAACGAGCCCCCGAAGGCTGGGGCGCCAAGTTCGTCCCGCGGAAAAATGCCCAAAAAAAGGGTGGACTATAGCCTTGGGGTGTGGGGTGGGCCAACTTCGTCCGCCGGACTCGGAATGGGGCGAGACTTTCCGAGGCCCCTCCGTGTGCAAAAATCAGGCCGCGGGCGCAGCCGCGCCCCAAAACGAGCATCCGAAGGCTGGGGCGCCAAATTCGTCCCTCGGAAAAATGCCGAAAAATTGGGTGGGCTATAGCCTTGGGGTGTGGGGTGGGCCAACTTCGTCCGCCGGACTCGGAATGGGGCGAGACTTTGCAATGCCCCTCCGTGTGCCAAAATCAGGCCGCGGGCACAGCCGCGCCCCAAAACAAGCCCCCGAAGGCTGGGGCGCCAAGTTCGTCCTGCCGAAAAATGCCCAAAAAAAGGGTGGGCTATAGCCTTGGGGTGTGGGGTGGGCCAACTTCGTCCGCCGGACTCGGAATGGGGCGAGACTTTGCGAGGCCCCTCCGTGTGCCAAAATCAGGCCGTGGGCACAGCCGCGCCCCAAAACGGGCGCCCGAAGGCTGGGGCGCCAAGTTCGTCCTGCTGAAAAATGCCCCAAAATTGGGTGGGCTATAGCCTTGGGGTGTGGGGTGGGCCAACTTCGTCCGCCGGACTAGGAATTGGGCGAGACTTGGCGAGACCCCTCCGTGTGCCAAAATCAGGCCGCGGGGAAAGCCGCGCCCCAAAACGAGCGCCCGAAGGCTGGGGCGCAAAGTTCGTCCAGCAGAAAAATGCCCAAAAATTGGGTGGGCTAGAGCCTTGGGGTGTGGGGTGGGCAACTTCTTCTTCCCGGCTCGGAATGGGGCGAGACTTTGCGAGGCCCCTCCGTGTGCCTAACTCAGGCCGCGGGTACAGCCGCGCCCCAAAACGGGCGCCCGAAGGCTGGGGCGCCAAATTCGTCCTGCTGAAAAATGCCCCAAAATTGGGTGGGCGATAGCCTTGGGGTGTGGGGTGGGCCAACTTCGTCCGCCGGACTCGGAATTGGGCGAGACTTGGCGAGGCCCCTCCGTGTGCCAAAATCAGGCCGCGGGGGACAGCCGCGCCCCAAAACGAGTGCCCGTAGGCTGGGGCGCCAAGTTCGTCCTGCGGAAAAATGCCCAAAAAAAGGGTGGGCTATAGCCTTGGGGTGTGGGGTGGGCCAACTTCGTCCGCCGGACTAGAAATTGGGCGAGACTTGGCGAGACCCCTCCGTGTGCCAAAATCAGGCCGCGGGGACAGCCGCGCCCCAAAACGAGCGCCCGAAGGCTGGGGAGCCAAGTTCGTCCATCGGAAAAATGCCCAAAAATTGGGTGGGCTATAGCCTTGGGGTGTGGGGTGGGCCAACTTCGTCTTCCGGACTCAGAATGGGGCGAGACTTTGCGAGGCCCCTCCGTGTGCCAAACTCAGGACGCGGGCACAGCCGCGTCCCAAAACGGGCGCCCGAAGGCTGGGGCGCCAAGTTCGTCCTGCCGAAAAATGCCCCAAAATTGGGTGGGCTATAGCCTTGGGGTGTGGGGTGGGCCAACTTCGTCCGCCGGACTCGGAATTGGCCGAGACTTGGCGAGGCCCCTCCGTGTGCCAAAATCAGGCCGCGGGGACAACCGCGCCCCAAAACGAGTGCCCGTAGGCTGGGGCGCCAAGTTCGTCCTGCGGAAAAATGCCCAAAAAAAGGGTGGGCTATAGCCTTGGGGTGTGGGGTGGGCCCACTTCGTCCGCCGGACACCGAATGGGGTGAGAGTTTGCGAGGACCCTCCGTGTGCCAAAATCAGGCCGCGGGGACAGCCGCGCCCCAAAACAAGCGCCCGAAGGCTGGGGCGCCAAGTTCGTCCTGCGGAAAAATGCCCCAAAATTGGATGGGCTATAGCCTTAGGGTTTGGGGTGGGCCAACTTCGTCTTCCGGGCTCGGAATGGGGGCGAGAATTTCCGAGCCCCCTCCGTGTGCCAAAATCAGGCCGCGGGCACAGCCGCGCGCCCAAACGAGCCCCCGAAGGCTGGGGAGCCAAGCTCGTCCTGCGGAAAAATGCCGAAAAATTGGGTGGGCTATAGCCTTGGGGCGTGGGGTGCGCCAACTTCGTCTTCCGGACTCGGAATGGGGCGACACTCGGCGAGACCCCTCCGTGTGCCAAAATCAGGCCGCGGGGACAGCCGTGCCCCAAAACGAGCGCCCGTAGGCTGGGGCGACAAGTTCGTCCGGCGGAAAAATGCCCAAAATTTGGGTGGGCTATAGCCTTGGGGTGTGGGGCTGGCCAACTTCGTCCGCCGGACTCGGAATGGGGCGAGACTTTGCGAGGCCCCTCCGTGTGCCAAAAATAGAATGCGGGCAAAGCAGCTCCCCAAAACGAGCGCCCGAAGGCTGGGGCGCCAAGTTCGTCCTGCGGAAAAACGCCCAAAATTTGGGTGGGCTATAGCCTTAGGGTGTGGGGCTGGCCAACTTCGCCCGCCGGACTCGGAATGGGGCGAGACTTTACGAGGCCCCTCCGTGTGCCGAAAATAGGCCGCGGGCACAGCCGCGCCCCCAAAACGAGCGCCCGAAGGCTGGGGCGCCAAGTTCGTCCTGCGGAAAAATGCCCAAAAAAAGGGTGGGCTATAGCCTTGGGGTGTGGGGTGGGCCAACTTCGTCCGCCGGACTCGGAATGGGGCGAGACTTTGCGAGGCCCCTCCGTGTGCCAAATTCAGGCCGCGGGCACAGCCGCGCCCCAAAACCAGCACCCGAACGCTGGGGCGCCAAGTTCGTCTTGCGGAAAAATGCCCAAAAAAAGGGTGGGCTATAGCCTTGGGGTGTGGGGTGGGCCAACTTCGTCCGCCGGACTCGTAATGGGGCGAGACTTTGCGAGGCCCCTCCGTGTGCCCAAATCAGGCCGCGGGCAAAGCCGCACCCCAAAACGAGCCCCCGAAGGCTGGGGCGCCAAGTTCGTCCTGCGGAAAAATGCCCCAAAATTGGGTGGGCTATAGCCTTGGGGTGTGGGGTGGGCCAACTTGGTCCGCCGGACTCGGAATGGGGCGAGACTTTACGAGGCCACTCCGTGTGCCAAAAATAGGCCGCGGGCACAGCCGCGTCCCAAAACGAGCGCCCGAAGGCTGGGGCGCCAAGTTCGTCCTGCGGAAAAATGCCCAAAATTTGGGTGGGCTATAGCCTTGGGGTGTGGGGCTGGCCAACTTCGCCCGCCGGACTCGGAATGGGGCGAGACTTTGCGAGGACCCTCCGTGTGCCAAAAATAGAACGCGGGCACAGCCGCTCCCCAAAACGAGCGCCCGATGGCTGGGGCGCCAAGTTCGTCCTGCGGAAAAATGCCCAAAATTTGGGTGGGCTATAGCCTTGGGGTGTGGGGCTGGCCAACTTCGCCCGCCGGACTCGGAATGGGGCGAGACTTTGCGAGGCCCCTACGTGTGCCAAAAATAGAACGCGGGCACAGCCGCTCCCCAAAACGAGCGCCCGATGGCTGGGGCGCCAAGTTCATCCTGCGGAAAAATGCCCAAAATTTGGGTGGGCTATAGCCTTGGGGTGTGGGGCTGGCCAACGTCGCCCGCCGGACTCGGAATGGGGCGAGACTTTGCGAGGCCCCTCCGTGTGCCAAAACTAGGCCGCGGGCATAGCCGCGCCCCAAAACGATCGCCCGAAGGCTGGGGCGCCAAGTTCGTCCTGCGGGAAAATGCCCAAAATTTGGGTGGGCTATAGCCTTGGGGTGTGGGGCTGGCCAACTTCGCCCGCCGGACTCGGAATGGGGCGAGACTTTGCGAGGCCCCTCCGTGTGCCAAAAATAGAACGCGGGCACAGCCGATCCCCAAAACGAGCGCCCGATGGCTGGGGCGCCAAGTTCGTCCTGCGGAAAAATGCCCAAAATTTGGGTGGGCTATAGCCTTGGGGTGTGGGGCCGGCCAACTTCGCCCGCCGGACTCGGAATGGGGCGAGACTTTGCGAGGCCCCTCCGTGTGCCAAAAATAGAACGCGGGCACAGCCGCTCCCCAAAACGAGCGCCCGATGGCTGGGGCGCCAAGTTCGTCCTGCGGAAAAATGCCCAAAATTTGGGTGGGCTATAGCCTTGGGGTGTGGGGCTGGCCAACTTCGCCCGCCGGACTCGGAATGGGGCGAGACTTTGCGAGGCCCGTCCGTGTGCCAA
The DNA here is from genome assembly GCA_029633175.1 of Citrus glauca. NCBI lineage: Eukaryota > Viridiplantae > Streptophyta > Magnoliopsida > Sapindales > Rutaceae > Citrus > Citrus glauca. Next base: position 42,373 of record JAQOOD010000045.1, on the reverse strand, counting down.
AACTAGGCCGCGGGCATAGCCGCGCCCCAAAACGATCGCCCGAAGGCTGGGGCGCCAAGTTCGTCCTGCGGGAAAATGCCCAAAATTTGGGTGGGCTATAGCCTTGGGGTGTGGGGCTGGCCAACTTAGTCCGCCGGACTCGGAATGGGGCGAGACTTTGCGAGGCCCCTCCGTGTGCCAAAACTAGGCCGCGGGCACAGCCGCTCCCCAAAACGAGCGCCCGAAGGCTGGGGCGCCAAGTTCGTCCTGCGGAAAAATGCCCAAAATTTGGGTGGGCTATAGCCTTGGGGTGTGGAGCTGGCCAACTTCGTCCGCCGGACTCGGAATGGGACGAGACTTTGCGAGACCCCTCCGTGTGCCAAAACTAGGCCGCGGGCACAGCCGCACCCCAAAACGGGCGCCCGATGGCTGGGGCGCGAAGTTCGTCCTGCTGAAAAATGCCCCAAAATTGGGTGGGCCATTGCCTTGGAGTGTGGGGTGGGCCCACTTCATCCGCCGGACTAGGAATTGGGCGAGACTTGGCGTGACCCCTCCGTGTGCCAAAATCAGGCCGCGGGGACAGCCGCCCCCTAAAACGAGCGCCCGAAGGCTGGGGCGCCAAGTTCGTCCAGCGGAAAAATGCCCAAAAATTGGGTGGGCTAGAGCCTTGGGGTGTGGGGTGGGCCAACTTCGTCTTCCGGGCTCGGAATGGGGCGAGACTTTGCGAGGCCCCTCCGTGTGCGAAAATCAGGCCGCGGGGACAGCCGCGCCCGAAAACGAGCACCCGAAGGCTGGGGCGCCAAGTTCGTCCTGCGGAAAAATGCCCAAAAAAAGGGTGGGCTATAGCCTTGGGGTGTGGGGTGGGCCAACTACGTCCGCCGGACTCGGAATGGGGCGAGACTTTGCGAGGCTCCTCCGTGTGCCAAAATCAGGCCGCGGGCACAGCCGCGCCCCAAAACGAGCGCCCGAAGGCTGGGGCGCCAAGTTCGTCCAGCGGAAAAATGCCCAAAAATTGGGTGGGCAAGAGCCTTGGGGTATGGGGTGGGCAACGTCGTCTTCCGGGCTCGGAATGGGGCGAGACTTTGCGAGGCCCCTCCATGTGCCAAACTCAGGCCGCGGGCACAGCCGCGCCCCAAAACGGGCGCCCGATGGCTGGGGCGCCAAATTCGTCCTGCTGAAAAATGCCCCAAAATTGGGTGGGCTATAGCCTTGGGGTGTGGGGTGGGCCAACTTCGTCCGCCGGACTCGGAATGGGGCGAGACTTTGCGAGGCCCCTCCGTGTGCCAAATTCAGGCCGCGGGCACAGCCGCGCCCCAAAACGAGCCCCCGAAGGCTGGGGCGCCAAGTTCCTCCTGCCGAAAAATGCCCAAAAAAAGGGTGGGCTATAGCCTTGGGGTGTGGGGTGGGCCAACTTCGTCCGCCGGACTCGGAATGGGGCGAGACTTTGCGAGGCCCCTCCGTGTGCCAAATTCAGGCCGCGGGCACAGCCGCGCCCCAAAACGAGCCCCCGAAGGCTGGGGCGCCAAGTTCTTCCTGCGGAAAAATGCCCCAAAATTGGGTGGGCTATAGCCTTGGGGTGCGGGGTGGGCCAACTTCGTCTGCCGGACTCCGAATGGGGCGAGAGTTTGCGAGGCCCCTCCGTGTGCCAATATCAGGCCGCGGGGACAGCCGCGGCCCAAAACGAGCGTCCGAAGGCTGGGGCGCCACGTTCGTCCTGCGGAAAAATGCCCCAAAATTGGATGGGCTATAGCCTTGGGGTGTGGGGTGGGCCAACTTCGTCCTCCGGGCTCGGAATGGGGCGAGACATTCCGAGGCCCCTCCGTGTGCCAAAATCAGGCCGCGGGCAACTTCGTCCGCCGGACTCCGAATGGGGCGAGAGTTTGCGAGGCCCCTCCGTGTGCCAATATCAGGCCGCGGGGACAGCCGCGGCCCAAAACGAGCGTCCGAAGGCTGGGGCGCCAAGTTCGTCCTGCGGAAAAATGCCCCAAAATTGGATGGGCTATAGCCTTGGGGTGTGGGATGGGCCAACTTCGTCCGCCGGACTCGGAATGGGGCGAGACTTTGCGAGGCCCCTCCGTGTGCCAAATTCAGGCCGCGGGCACAGCCGCGCCCCAAAACGAGCCCCCGAAGGCTGGGGCGCCAAGTTCTTCCTGCGGAAAAATGCCCCAAAATTGGGTGGGCTATAGCCTTGGGGCGTGGGGTGCGCCAACTTCGTCTTCCGGACTCGGAATGGGGCGACACTCGGCGAGACCCCTCCGTGTGTCAAAATCAGGCCGCGGGGACAGCCGTGTCCCAAAACGAGCGCCCGTAGGCTGGGGCGCCAAGTTCGTCCTGCGGAAAAATGCCCAAAATTTGGGTGGGCTATAGCCTTGGGGTTTGGGGCTGGCCAACTTCGTCCGCCGGACTCGGAATGGGGCGAGACTTTGCGAGGCCCCTCCGTGTGCCAAAACTAGGCCGCGGGGTCAGCCGCGCCCCAAAACGAGCCCCCGAAGGCTGGGGCGCCAAGTTCTTCCTGCGGAAAAATGCCCCAAAATTGGGTGGGCTATAGCCTTGGGGTGCGGGGTGGGCCAACTTCGTCTGCCGGACTCCGAATGGGGCGAGAGTTTGCGAGGCCCCTCCGTGTGCCAATATCAGGACGCGGGGACAGCCGCGGCCCAAAACGAGCGTCCGAAGGCTGGGGCGCCACGTTCGTCCTGCGGAAAAATGCCCCAAAATTGGATGGGCTATAGCCTTGGGGTGTGGGGTGGGCCAACTTCGTCCTCCGGGCTCGGAATGGGGCGAGACATTCCGAGGCCCCTCCGTGTGCCAAAATCAGGCCGCGGGCAACTTCGTCCGCCGGACTCCGAATGGGGCGAGAGTTTGCGAGGCCCCTCCGTGTGCCAATATCAGGCCGCGGGGACAGCCGCGGCCCAAAACGAGCGTCCGAAGGCTGGGGCGCCAAGTTCGTCCTGCGGAAAAATGCCCCAAAATTGGATGGGCTATAGCCTTGGGGTGTGGGGTGGGCCAACTTCGTCCGCCGGACTCGGAATGGGGCGAGACTTTGCGAGGCCCCTCCGTGTGCCAAATTCAGGCCGCGGGCACAGCCGCGCCCCAAAACGAGCCCCCGAAGGATGGGGCGCCAAGTTCTTCCTGCGGAAAAATACCCCAAAATTGGGTGGGCTATAGCCTTGGGGTGCGGGGTGGGCCAACTTCGCCTGCCGGACTCCGAATGGGGCGAGAAGTTGCGAGGCCCCTCCGTGTGCCAATATCAGGCCGCGGGGACAGCCGCGGCCCAAAACGAGCGTCCGAAGGCTGGGGCGCCACGTTCGTCCTGCGGAAAAATGCCCCAAAATTGGATGGGCTATAGCCTTGGGGTGTGGGGTGGGCCAACTTCGTCCTCCGGGCTCGGAATGGGGCGAGACATTCCGAGGCCCCTCCGTGTGCCAAAATCAGGCCGCGGGCAACTTCGTCCGCCGGACTCCGAATGGGGCGAGAGTTTGCGAGGCCCCTCCGTGTGCCAATATCAGGCCGCGGGGACAGCCGCGGCCCAAAACGAGCGTCCGAAGGCTGGGGCGCCAAGTTCGTCCTGCGGAAAAATGCCCCAAAATTGGATGGGCTATAGCCTTGGGGTGTGGGGTGGGCCAACTTCGTCCGCCGGACTCGGAATGGGGCGAGACTTTGCGAGGCCCCTCCGTGTGCCAAATTCAGGCCGCGGGCACAGCCGCGCCCCAAAACGAGCCCCCGAAGGCTGGGGCGCCAAGTTCTTCCTGCGGAAAAATGCCCCAAAATTGGGTGGGCTATAGCCTTGGGGTGCGGGGTGGGCCAACTTCGCCTGCCGGACTCCGAATGGGGCGAGAAGTTGCGAGGCCCCTCCGTGTGCCAATATCAGGCCGCGGGGACAGCCGCGGCCCAAAACGAGCGTCCGAAGGCTGGGGCGCCACGTTCGTCCTGCGGAAAAATGCCCCAAAATTGGGTGGGCTATAGCCTTGGGGTTTGGGGCTGGCCAACTTCGTCCGCCGGACTCGGAATGGGGCGAGACTTTGCGAGGCCCCTCCGTGTGCCAAAACTAGGCCGCGGGCTCAGCCGCTCCTCAAAACGAGCGCCCAAAGGCTGGGGCGCCAAGTTTGTCCTGCGGAAAAGTGCCCAAAATTTGGGTGGGCTGTAGCCTTGGGGTGTGGGGCTGGCCAACTTCGCCCGCCGGACTCGGAATGGGGCGAGACTTTGCGAGGCCCCTCCGTGTGCCAAAAATAGGCCGCGGGCACAGCCGCGCCCCAAAACGAGTGCCCGAAGGCTGGGGCGCCATGTTCGTCCTGCGGAAAAATGCCCAAATTTTGGGTGGGCTATAACCTTGGGGTGTGGGGCTGGCCAACTTCGTCCGCCGGACTCGGAATGGGGCGAGACTTTGTGAGGCCTCCCCGTGTGCAAAAAATAGGCCGTGGGCACGGCCGTGGCCCAAAACGAGCGCCCGAAGTTTGGGGCGCCAAGTTCATCCTGCGGAAAAATGCCCAAAATTTGGGTGGGCTATAGCCTTGGGGTGTGGGGCTGGCCAACTACGCCCGCCGGACTCGGAATGGGGCGAGACTTTGCGAGGCCCCACCGTGTGCCAAATATAGGCCGCGGGCACAGCCGCGCCCCAAAACGAGCGCCCGAAGGCTGGGGCGCCAAGTTCGTCCTGCGGAAAAATGCCCAAAAAAAGGGTGGGCTATAGCCTTGGGGTGTGGGGTGGGCCAACTTCGTCCGCCGGACTCTGAATGGGGCGAGACTTTGCGAGGCCCCTCCGTGTGCCAAATTCAGGCCGCGGGCACAGCCGCGTCCTAAATTGAGGCCCCGAAGGCTGGGGCGCCAAGTTCGTCCTGCAGAAAAATGCCCAAAAAAAGGGTGGCCTATAGCCTTGGGGTGTGGGGTGGGCCAACTTCGTCCGCCGGATTCGGAATGGGGCGAGACTTTGCGAGGCCCCTCCGTGTGCCAAAATCAGGCCGCGGGGACAGCCGCACCCCAAAACGGGCGCCCGAAGGCTGGGGCGCCAAGTTCGTCCTGGTGAAAAATGCCCCAAAATTGGGTGGGCTATAGCCTTGGGGTGTGGGGTGGGCCAACTTCGTCCGCCGGACTAGGAATTGGGCAAGAATTGGCGAGACCCCTCCGTGTGCCAAAATCAGGCCGCGGGGACAGCCGCGCCCCAAAACGAGTGCCCGAAGGCTGGGGCGCCAAGTTCGTCCTGCGAAAAAATGCCCAAAAAAAGGATGGGCTATAGCCTTGGGGTGTGGGATGGGCCAACTTCGTCCGCCGGACTCGGAATGAGGCGAGACTTTGCGAGGCCCCTCCGTGTGCCAAATTCAGGCCGCAGGCACAGCCGCACCCCAAAACGAGCCCCCGAAGGCTGGGGCGCCATGTTCGTCCTGCGGAAAAATGCCCCAAAATTGGGTGGGCTATAGCCTTGGGGTGCGGGGTGGGCCAACTTCGTCCGCCGGACTCCGAATGGGGCGAGAGTTTCGAGACCCCTCCGTGTGCCAAAATCAGGCCGCGGGGACAGCCGCGCCCCAAAACGAGTGCCCGAAGGCTGGGGCGCCAAGTTCGTCCTGCGAAAATATGCCCAAAAAAAGGATGGCCTATAGCCTTGTGGTGTGGGGCTGGCCAACTTCGTCCGCCGGACTCGGAATGGGGCGAGACTTTGCGAGGCCCCTCCGTGTGCCAAAACTAGGCCGCGGGCACAGCCGCTCCCCAAAACGAGCGCCCGAAGGCTGGGGCGCCAAGTTCGTCCTGCGGAAAAATGCCCGAAATTTGGGTGGGCTATAGCCTTGGGGTGTGGGGCTGGCCAAATTCATCCGCCGGACTAGGAATGGGGCTAGACTTTATGAGCCCCTCCGTGTGCCAAAATCAGGCCGCGGGGACAGCCACGCCCCAAAACGAGCTCCCGAAGGCTGGGGAGCCAAGTTCGTCTTGCGGAAAAATGCCCAAAAATTGGGTGGGCTATAGCCTTGGGGTGTGGGGTGGGCCAACTTCGTCTTCCGGACTCGGAATGGGGCGAGACTTTGCGAGGCCCCTCCGTGTGCCAAAACTAGGCCGCGGGCACAGCCGCTCCCCAAAACGAGCGCCCGAAGGCTGGGGCGCCAAGTTCGTCCTGCGGAAAAATGCCCGAAATTTGGGTGGGCTATAGCCTTGGGGTGTGGGGCTGGCCAAATTCATCCGCCGGACTAGGAATGGGGCTAGACTTTATGAGCCCCTCCGTGTGCCAAAATCAGGCCGCGGGGACAGCCACGCCCCAAAACGAGCTCCCGAAGGCTGGGGAGCCAAGTTCATCCTGCGGAAAAATGCCCAAAAATTGGGTGGGCTATAGCCTTGGGGTGTGGGGTGGGCCAACTTCGTCTTCCGGACTCGGAATGGGGCGAGACTTTGCGAGGCTCCTCCGTGTGCTAAACTCAGGCCGCGGGCACAGCCGCGCCCCAAAACGGGTGCCCGAAGGCTGGGGCGCCAAGTTCGTCCTGCCGAAAAATGCCCCAAAATTGGGTGGGCTATAGCCTTGGGGTGTGGGGTGGGCCAACTTCGTCCGCCGGACTCGGAATGGGGCGAGACTTTGCGAGGCCACTCCGTGTGCCAAAAATAGGCCGCGGGCAAAGCCACGTCCCAAAACTAGCGCCCGAAGGCTGGGGCGCCAATTTCGTCCTGCGGAAAAATGCCCAAAATTTCGGTGGGCCATTGCCTTAGGGTGTGGGGCTGGCCAACTTCGCCCGCCGGACTCGGAATGGGGCGAGACTTTGCGAGGCCCCTCCGTGTGCCAAAAATAGGCCGCGGGCACAGCCGCGCCCCAAAACGAGCGCCCGAAGGCTGGGGCGCCAAGGTCGTCCTGCGGAAAAATGCCCAAAATTTGGGTGGGCTATAGCCTTGGGGTGTGGGGCTGGCCAACTTCGCCCGCCGGACTCGGAATGGGGCGAGACTTTGTGAGGCCCCTCCGTGTGCCAAAAATCGGCCGCGGGCATAGCCGCGCCCCAAAACAAGCACCCGAAGGCTGGGGCGCCAAGTTCGTCCTGCGGAAAAATGCCCAAAATTTGGGTGGGCTATAGCCTTGGGGTGTGGGGCTGGCCAACTTCGCCCGCCGGACTCGGAATGGGGCGAGACTTTGCGAGGCCCCTCCGTGTGCCAAAAATAGGCCGCGGGCACAGCCGCGCCCCAAAACGAGCGCCCGAAGGCTGGGGTGCCAAGTTCGTCCTGCGGAAAAATGCCCAAAATTTGGGTGGGCTATAGCTTTGGGGTGTGGGGTGGGCCAACTTCGTCCGCCGGACTCGGAATTGGGTGAGACTTGGCGAGGCCCCTCCGTGTGCCAAAATCAGGCCGCGGGGACAGCCGTGCCCCAAAACGAGCGCCCGAAGGCTGGGGCGCCAAGTTCGTCCTGGTGAAAAATGCCCCAAAATTGGGTGGGCTATAGCCTTGGGGTGTGGGGTGGGCCAACTTCGTCCGCCGGACTAGGAATTGGGCGAGAATTGGCGAGACCCCTCCGTGTGCCAAAATCAGGCCGCGGGGACAGCCGCGCCCCAAAACGAGTGCCCGAAGGCTGGGGCGCCAAGTTCGTCCTGCGAAAAAATGCCCAAAAAAAGGATGGGCTATAGCCTTGGGGTGTGGGGTGGGCCAACTTCGTCCGCCGGACTCGGAATGAGGCGAGACTTTGCGAGGCCCCTCCGTGTGCCAAATTCAGGCCGCAGGCACAGCCGCACCCCAAAACGAGCCCCCGAAGGCTGGGGCGCCATGTTCGTCCTGCGGAAAAATGCCCCAAAATTGGGTGGGCTATAGCCTTGGGGTGCGGGGTGGGCCAACTTCGTCCGCCGGACTCCGAATGGGGCGAGAGTTTCGAGGCCCCTCCATGTGCCAAAATCAGGCCGCGGGCACAGCCGCGCGCCCAAACGAGCCCCCGAAGGCTGGGGAGCCAAGTTTGTCCTGTGGAAAAATGCCCAAAAATTGGGTGGGCTATAGCCTTGGGGTGTGGGTGGGCCAACTTCGTCTTCCGGACTCGGAATGGGGCGAGACTTTGCGAGGCCCCTCCGTGTGCCAAACTCAGGCCGCGGGCACAGCCGCGCCCCAAAACGGGCGCCCAAAGGCTGGGACGCCAAGTTCGTCCTGCTGAAAAATGCCCCAAAATTGGGTGGGCTATATAGCCTTGGGGTGTGGGGTGGGCCAACTTCGTCCGCCGGACTAGGAATTGGGCGAGTCTTGGCGAGGCCCCTCTATGTGCCAAAATCAGGCCACGGGCACAGCAGCGCCCCAAAACGGGAGCCCGAAGGCTGGGGCGCCAAGTTCGTCCTGCGGAAAAATTGCCCCAAAATTGGGTGGGGTATAGCCATGGGGTGTGGGGTGGGCCAACTTTGTCCGCCGGACTCGGAATGGGGCGAGACTTTGAGAGGCCCCTCCGTCTGCCAAAATCAGGCCGCGGGCACAGCCGCGCCCCAAAACAAGCCCCCGAAGGCTGGGGCGCCAAGTTCATCCTGCGGAAAAATGCCAAAAAAAGGGTGGGCTATAGCCTTGGTGTGTGGGGTGGGCCAACTTCGTCCGCCGGACTCGGAATGGGGCGAGACTTTGCGAGGCCCCTCCGTGTGCCAAAATCAGGCCGCGGGGACAGCCGCGCCCCAAAACGAGTGCCCGAAGGCTGGGGCGCCAAGTTCGTCCTGCGAAAAAATGCCCAAAAAAAGGATGGGCTATAGCCTTGGGGTGTGGGGTGGGCCAACTTCATCCGCCGGACTCGGAATGGGGCGAGACTTTGCGAGGCCCCTCCGTGTGCCAAAATCAGGCCGCGGGGACAGCCGCGCCCCAAAACGAGCACCCGAAGGCTGGGGAGCCAAGTTTGTCCTGCGGAAAAATGCCCAAAAATTGGGTGGGCTATAGCCTTGGGGTGTGGGGTGGGCCAACTTCGTCTTCCGGACTCGGAATGGGGCGAGACTTTGCGAGGCCCCTCCGTGTGCGAAACTCAGGCCGCGGGCACAGCCGCGCCCCAAAACGGGCGCCCGAAGGCTGGGACGCCAAGTTCGTCCTGCTGAAAAATGCCCCAAAATTGGGTGGGCTATATAGCCTTGGGGTGTGGGGTGGGCCAACTTCGTCCGCCGGACTAGGAATTGGGCGAGTCTTGGCGAGGCCCCTCTATGTGCCAAAATCAGGCCACGGGCACAGCAGCGCCCCAAAACGGGAGCCCGAAGGCTGGGGCGCCAAGTTCGTCCTGCGGAAAAATTGCCCCAAAATTGGGTGGGGTATAGCCATGGGGTGTGGGGTGGGCCAACTTTGTCCGCCGGACTCGGAATGGGGCGAGACTTTGCGAGGCCCCTCCGTGTGCCAAAACTAGGCCGCGGGCACAGCCGCTCCCCAAAACGAGCGCCCGAAGGCTGGGGCGCCAAGTTCGTCCTGCGGAAAAATGCCCAAAATTTGGGTGGGCTATAGCCTTGGGGTGTGGGGCTGGCCAACTTCATCCGCCGGACTAGGAATGGGGCTAGACTTTATGAGCCCCCTCCGTGTGCCAAAATCAGGCCGCGGGGACAGCCACGCCCCAAAACGAGCTCCCGAAGGCTGGGGAGCCAAGTTCGTCCTGCGGAAAAATGACCAAAAATTGGGTGGGCTATAGCCTTGGGGTGTGGGGTGGGCCAACTTCGTCTTCCGGACTCGGAATGGGGCGAGACTTTGCGAGGCTCCTCCGTGTGCCAAACTCAGGCCGCGGGCACAGCCGCGCCCCAAAACGGGTGCCCGAAGGCTGGGGCGCCAAGTTCGTCCTGCCGAAAAATGCCCCAAAATTGGGTGGGCTATAGCCTTGGGGTGTGGGGTGGGCCAACTTCGTCCGCCGGACTCGGAATGGGGCGAGACTTTGCGAGGCCACTCCGTGTGCCAAAAATAGGCCGCGGGCACAGCCGCGCCCCAAAACTAGCGCCCGAAGGCTGGGGCGCCAATTTCGCCCTGCGGAAAAATGCCCAAAATTTCGGTGGGCCATTGCCTTAGGGTGTGGGGCTGGCCATCTTCGCCCGCCGGACTCGGAATGGGGCGAGACTTTGCGAGGCCCCTCCGTGTGCCAAAAATAGGCCGCGGACACAGCCGCGCCCCAAAACGAGCGCCCGAAGGCTGGGGCGCCAAGGTCGTCCTGCGGAAAAATGCCCAAAATTTGGGTGGGCTATAGCCTTGGGGTGTGGGGCTGGCCAACTTCGCCCGCCGGACTCGGAATGGGGCGAGACTTTGCGAGGCCCCTCCGTGTGCCAAACTCAGGCCGCGGGCACAGCCGCGCCCCAAAACGGGCGCCCAAAGGCTGGGACGCCAAGTTCGTCCTGCTGAAAAATGCCCCAAAATTGGGTGGGCTATATAGCCTTGGGGTGTGGGGTGGGCCAACTTCGTCCGCCGGACTAGGAATTGGGCGAGTCTTGGCGAGGCCCCTCTATGTGCCAAAATCAGGCCACGGGCACAGCAGCGCCCCAAAACGGGAGCCCGAAGGCTGGGGCGCCAAGTTCGTCCTGCGGAAAAATTGCCCCAAAATTGGGTGGGGTATAGCCATGGGGTGTGGGGTGGGCCAACTTTGTCCGCCGGACTCGGAATGGGGCGAGACTTTGAGAGGCCCCTCCGTCTGCCAAAATCAGGCCGCGGGCACAGCCGCGCCCCAAAACAAGCCCCCGAAGGCTGGGGCGCCAAGTTCATCCTGCGGAAAAATGCCAAAAAAAGGGTGGGCTATAGCCTTGGTGTGTGGGGTGGGCCAACTTCGTCTGCCGGACTCCGAATGGGGCGAGAGTTTGCGAGGCCCCTCCGTGTGCCAAAATCAGGCAGCGGGGACAGCCGCGCCCCAAAACGAGTGCCCGAAGGCTGGGGCGCCAAGTTCGTCCTGCGAAAAAATGCCCAAAAAAAGGATGGGCTATAGCCTTGGGGTGTGGGGTGGGCCAACTTCGTCCGCCGGACTCGGAATGGGGCGAGACTTTGCGAGGCCCCTCCGTGTGCCAAAATCAGGCCGCGGGGACAGCCGCGCCCCAAAACGAGCGCCCGAAGGCTGGGGAGCCAAGTTTGTCCTGCGGAAAAATGCCCAAACATTGGGTGGGCTATAGCCTTGGGGTGTGGGGTGGGCCAACTTCGTCTTCCGGACTCGGAATGGGGCGAGACTTTGCGAGGCCCCTCCGTGTGCGAAACTCAGGCCGCGGGCACAGCCGCGCCCCAAAACGGGAGCCCGAAGGCTGGGGCGCCAAGTTCGTCCTGCGGAAAAATTGCCCCAAAATTGGGTGGGGTATAGCCATGGGGTGTGGGGTGGGCCAACTTTGTCCGCCGGACTCGGAATGGGGCGAGACTTTGAGAGGCCCCTCCGTCTGCCAAAATCAGGCCGCGGGCACAGCCGCGCCCCAAAACAAGCCCCCGAAGGCTGGGGCGCCAAGTTCATCCTGCGGAAAAATGCCAAAAAAAGGGTGGGCTATAGCCTTGGTGTGTGGGGTGGGCCAACTTCGTCCGCCGGACTCGGAATGGGGCGAGACTTTGCGAGGCCCCTCCGTGTGCCAAAATCAGGCCGCGGGGACAGCCGCGCCCCAAAACGAGCGCCCGAAGGCTGGGGCGCCAAGTTCGTCCTGCGGAAAAATGCCCCAAAATTGGATGGGCTATAGCCTTGGGGTGTGGGGTGGGCCAACTTCGTCTTCCGGGCTCGGATTGGGGCGAGACTTTCCGAGGCCCCTCCGTGTGCCAAAATCAGGCCGCGGGCACAGCCGCGCGTCCAAACGAGCCCCCGAAGGCTGGGGAGCCATGTTCGTCCTGCGGAAAAATGCCCAAAAGTTGGGTGGGCTATAGCCTTGGGGTGTGGGGTGCGCCAACTTCGTCTTCCGGACTCGGAATGGGGCGAGACTTGGCGAGAACCCCTCCGTGTGCCAAAATCAGGCCGCGGGGACAGCCGTGCCCCAAAACGAGCGCCCGTAGGCTGGGGCGCCATGTTCGTCCTGCGGAAAAATGCCCAAAATTTGGGTGGGCTATAGCCTTGGGGTGTGGGGCTGGCCAACTTCGTCCGCCGGACTCGGAATGGGGCGAGACTTTGCGAGGCCCCTCCGTGTGCCAAAACTAGGCCGCGGGAGCAGCCGCTCCCCAAAACGAGCGCCTAAAAGGCTGGGGCGCCAAGTTCGTCCTGCGGAAAAATGCCCAAAATTTGGGTGGGCTATAGCCTTGGGGTGTGGGGCTGGCCAACTTCGCCCGCCGGACTCGGAATGGTGCGAGACTTTGCGAGGCCCCTCCGTGTGCCAAAAATAGGCCGCGGATACAGCCGCGCCCCAAAACGAGTGCCCGAAGGCTGGGGCGCCAAGTTCGTCCAGCGGAAAAATGCCCAAATTTTGGGTGGGCTATAACCTTGGGGTGTGTGGCTGGCCAACTTCGTCCGCCGGACTCGGAATGGGGCGAGACTTTGCGAGGCCCCTCCGTGTGCCAAAACTAGGCCGCGGGCACAGCCGCTCCCCAAAACGAGCGCCCGAAGGCTGGGGCGCCAAGTTCGTCCTGCGGAAAAATGCCCAAAATTTGGGTGGGCTATAGCCTTGGGGTGTGGGGCTGGCCAACTTCATCCGCCGGACTAGGAATGGGGCTAGACTTTATGAGCCCCCTCCGTGTGCCAAAATCAGGCCGCGGGGACAGCCACGCCCCAAAACGAGCTCCCGAAGGCTGGGGAGCCAAGTTCGTCCTGCGGAAAAATGCCCAAAAATTGGGTGGGCTATAGCCTTGGGGTGTGGGGTGGGCCAACTTCGTCTTCCGGACTCGGAATGGGGCGAGACTTTGCGAGGCTCCTCCGTGTGCCAAACTCAGGCCGCGGGCACAGCCGCGCCCCAAAACGGGTGCCCGAAGGCTGGGGCGCCAAGTTCGTCCTGCCGAAAAATGCCCCAAAATTGGGTGGGCTATAGCCTTGGGGTGTGGGGTGGGCCAACTTCGTCCGCCGGACTCGGAATGGGGCGAGACTTTGCGAGGCCACTCCGTGTGCCAAAAATAGGCCACGGGCACAGCCGCGCCCCAAAACTAGCGCCCGAAGGCTGGGGCGCCAAGTTCGTCCTGCGGAAAAATGCCCAAAATTTGGGTGGGCTATAGCCTTGGGGTGTGGGGCTGGCCAACTTCGCCCGCCGGACTCGGAATGGGGCGAGACTTTGCGAGGCCCCTCCGTGTGCCAAAACTAGGCCGCGGGAGCAGCCGCTCCCCAAAACGAGCGCCTAAAAGGCTGGGGCGCCAAGTTCGTCCTGCGGAAAAATGCCCAAAATTTGGGTGGGCTATAGCCTTGGGGTGTGGGGCTGGCCAACTTCGCCCGCCGGACTCGGAATGGGGCGAGACTTTGCGAGGCCCCTCCGTGTGCCAAAAATAGGCCGCGGGCACAGCCGCGCCCCAAAACGAGCGCCCGAAGGCTGGGGCGCCAAGGTCGTCCTGCGGAAAAATGCCCAAAATTTGGGTGGGCTATAGCCTTGGGGTGTGGGGCTGGCCAACTTCGCCCGCCGGACTCGGAATGGGGCGAGACTTTGCGAGGCCCCTCCGTGTGCCAAAAATAGGCCGCGGGCATAGCCGCGCCCCAAAACAAGCACCCGAAGGCTGGGGCGCCAAGTTCGTCCTGCGGAAAAATGCCCAAAATTTGGGTGGGCTATAGCCTTGGGGTGTGGGGCTGGCCAACTTCGCCCGCCGGACTCGGAATGGGGCGAGACTTTGCGAGGCCACTCCGTGTGCCAAAAATAGGCCGCGGGCACAGCCGCGCCCCAAAACTAGCGCCCGAAGGCTGGGGCGCCAATTTCGTCCTGCGGAAAAATGCCCAAAATTTCGGTGGGCCATTGCCTTAGGGTGTGGGGCTGGCCAACTTCGCCCGCCGGACTCGGAATGGGGCGAGACTTTGCGAGGCCCCTCCGTGTGCCAAAAATAGGCCGCGGGCACAGCCGCGCCCCAAAACGAGCGCCCGAAGGCTGGGGCGCCAAGGTCGTCCTGCGGAAAAATGCCCAAAATTTGGGTGGGCTATAGCCTTGGGGTGTGGGGCTGGCCAACTTCGCCCGCCGGACTCGGAATGGGGCGAGACTTTGCGAGGCCCCTCCGTGTGCCAAAAATAGGCCGCGGGCATAGCCGCGCCCCAAAACAAGCACCCGAAGGCTGGGGCGCCAAGTTCGTCCTGCGGAAAAATGCCCAAAATTTGGGTGGGCTATAGCCTTGGGGTGTGGGGCTGGCCAACTTCGCCCGCCGGACTCGGAATGGGGCGAGACTTTGCGAGGCCCCTCCGTGTGCCAAAAATAGGCCGCGGGCACAGCCGCGCCCCAAAACGAGCGCCCGAAGGCTGGGGTGCCAAGTTTGTCCTGCGGAAAAATGCCCAAAATTTGGGTGGGCTATAGGTTTGGGGTGTGGGGTGGGCCAACTTCGTCCGCCGGACTCGGAATTGGGCGAGACTTGGCGAGGTCCCTCCGTGTGCCAAAATCAGGCCGCGGGGACAGCCGTGCCCCAAAACGAGCGCCCGTAGGCTGGGGCGCCAAGTTCGTCCTGCGGAAAAATGCCCAAAATTTGGGTGGGCTATAGCCTTGGGGTGTGGGGCTGGCCAACTTCGTCCGCCGGACTCGGAATGGGGCGAGACTTTGCGAGGCCACTCCGTGTGCCAAAAATAGGCCACGGGCACAGCCGCGCCCCAAAACTAGCGCCCGAAGGCTGGGGCGCCAATTTCGTCCTGCGGAAAAATGCCCAAAATTTCGGTGGGCCATTGCCTTAGGGTGTGGGGCTGGCCAACTTCGCCCGCCGGACTCGGAATGGGGCGAGACTTTGCGAGGCCCCTCCGTGTGCCAAAAATAGGCCGCGGGCACAGCCGCGCCCCAAAACGAGCGCCCGAAGGCTGGGGCGCCAAGGTCGTCCTGCGGAAAAATGCCCAAAATTTGGGTGGGCTATAGCCTTGGGGTGTGGGGCTGGCCAACTTCGCCCGCCGGACTCGGAATGGGGCGAGACTTTGCGAGGCCCCTCCGTGTGCCAAAAATAGGCCGCGGGCATAGCCGCGCCCCAAAACAAGCACCCGAAGGCTGGGGCGCCAAGTTCGTCCTGCGGAAAAATGCCCAAAATTTGGGTGGGCTATAGCCTTGGGGTGTGGGGCTGGCCAACTTCGCCCGCCGGACTCGGAATGGGGCGAGACTTTGCGAGGCCACTCCGTGTGCCAAAAATAGGCCGCGGGCACAGCCGCGCCCCAAAACTAGCGCCCGAAGGCTGGGGCGCCAATTTCGTCCTGCGGAAAAATGCCCAAAATTTCGGTGGGCCATTGCCTTAGGGTGTGGGGCTGGCCAACTTCGCCCGCCGGACTCGGAATGGGGCGAGACTTTGCGAGGCCCCTCCGTGTGCCAAAAATAGGCCGCGGGCACAGCCGCGCCCCAAAACGAGCGCCCGAAGGCTGGGGCGCCAAGGTCGTCCTGCGGAAAAATGCCCAAAATTTGGGTGGGCTATAGCCTTGGGGTGTGGGGCTGGCCAACTTCGCCCGCCGGACTCGGAATGGGGCGAGACTTTGCGAGGCCCCTCCGTGTGCCAAAAATAGGCCGCGGGCATAGCCGCGCCCCAAAACAAGCACCCGAAGGCTGGGGCGCCAAGTTCGTCCTGCGGAAAAATGCCCAAAATTTGGGTGGGCTATAGCCTTGGGGTGTGGGGCTGGCCAACTTCGCCCGCCGGACTCGGAATGGGGCGAGACTTTGCGAGGCCCCTCCGTGTGCCAAAAATAGGCCGCGGGCATAGCCGCGCCCCAAAACGAGCGCCCGAAGGCTGGGGGTGCCAAGTTTGTCCTGCGGAAAAATGCCCAAAATTTGGGTGGGCTATAGCTTTGGGGTGTGGGGTGGGCCAACTTCGTCCGCCGGACTCGGAATTGGGCGAGACTTGGCGAGGCCCCTCCGTGTGCCAAAATCAGGCCGCGGGGACAGCCGTGCCCCAAAACGAGCGCCCGTAGGCTGGGGCGCCAAGTTCGTCCTGCGGAAAAATGCCCAAAATTTGGGTGGGCTATAGCCTTGGGGTGTGGGGCTGGCCAACTTCGTCCGCCGGACTCGGAATGGGGCGAGACTTTGCGAGGCCCCTCCGTGTGCTAAAACTAGGCCGCGGGAGCAGCCGCTCCCCAAAACGAGCGCCCAAAGGCTGGGGCGCCAAGTTCGTCCTGCGGAAAAAATGCCCAAAATTTGGGTGGGCTATAGCCTTGGGGTGTGGGGCTGGCCAACTTCGCCCGCCGGACTCGGAATGGGGCGAGACTTTGCGAGGCCCCTCCGTGTGACAAAAATAGGCCGCGGACACAGCCGCGCACCAAAACGAGTGCCCGAAGATTGGGGCGCCAAGTTCGTCCTGCGGAAAAATGCCCAAATTTTGGGTGGGCTATAACCTTGGGGTGTGGGGCTGGCCAACTTCGTCCGCCGGACTCGGAATGGGGCCAGACTTTGGGAGGCCCCTCCGTGTGCAAAAAATAGGCCGCGGGCACAGCCGCGTCCCAAAACGAGCGCCCGAAGGCTGGGGCACCAAGTTCGTCCTGCGGAAAAATGCCCAAAATTTGGGTGGGCTATAGCCTTGGGGTGTGGGGCTGGCCAACTTCGCCCGCCGGACTCGGAATGGGGCGAGACTTTGCGAGGCCCCTCCGTGTGCCAAAAATAGAATGCGGCCACAGCCGCTCCCCAAAACGAGCGCCCGATGGCTGGGGCGCCAAGTTCGTCCTGCGGAAAAATGCCCAAAATTTGGGTGGGCTATAGCCTTGGGGTGTGGGGCTGGCCAACTTCGCCCGCCGGACTCGGAATGGTGCGAGACTTTGCGAGGCCCCTCCGTGTGCCAAAAATAGGCCGCGGGCACAGCCGCGCCCCAAAACGAGACCCCGAAGTCTGGGGCGCCAAGTTCGTCCTGCGGAAAAATGCCCAAAATTTGGGTGGGCTGTAGCCTTGGGGTGTGGGGCTGGCCAACTTCGCCCGCCGGACTCGGAATAGGGCGAGACTTTGCGAGGCCCCTCCGTGTGCCAAAAATAGGCCGCGGGCACAGCCGCGCCCCAAAACGAGCACCCGAAGGCTGGGGCGCCAAGGTCGTCCTGCGGAAAAATGCCCAAAATTTGGGTGGGCTATAGCCTTGGGGTGTGGGGGAGGGCAACTTCGTCCGCCGGACTCGGAATGGGGCGAGACTTTGCGAGGCCCCTCCGTGTGCCAAAACTAGGCTGCGGGCACAGCCGCTCCCCAAAACGAGCGCCCGAAGGCTGGGGAGCCAAGTTCGTCGTGCGGAAAAATGCCCAAAATTTGGGTGGGCTATAGCCTTGGGGTGTGGGGCAGGGCAACTTCGTCCGCCGGACTCGGAATGGGGCGAGACTTTGCGAGGCCCCTCCGTGTGACAAAAATAGGTCGCGGACACAGCCGCGCCCCAAAACGAGTGCCCGAAGATTGGGGCGCCAAGTTCGTCCCGCGGAAAAATGCCCAAATTTTGGGTGGGCTATAACCTTGGGGTGTGGGGCTGGCCAACTTCGTCCGCCGGACTCGGAATGGGGCCAGACTTTGGGAGGCCCCTCCGTGTGCAAAAAATAGGCCGCGGGCACAGCCGCGTCCCACAACGAGCGCCCGAAGGCTGGGGCACCAAGTTCGTCCTGCGGAAAAATGCCCAAAATTTGGGTGGGCTATAGCCTTGGGGTGTGGGGCTGGCCAACTTCGCCCGCCGGACTCGGAATAGGGCGAGACTTTGCGAGGCCCCTCCGTGTGCCAAAAATAGGCCGCGGGCACAGCCGCGCCCCAAAACGAGCACCCGAAGGCTGGGGCGCCAAGGTCATCCTGCGGAAAAATGCCCAAAATTTGGGTGGGCTACAGCCTTGGGGTGTGGGGCAGGGCAACTTCGTCCGCCGGACTCGGAATGGGGCGAGACTTTGCGAGGCCCCTCCGTGTGCCAAAACTAGGCTGCGGGCACAGCCACTCCCCAAAACGAGCGCCCGAAGGCTGGGGAGCCAAGTTCGTCCTGCGGAAAAATGCCCAAATTTTGGGTGGGCTATAACCTTGGGGTGTGGGGCTGGCCAACTTCGTCCGCCGGACTCGGAATGGGGCGAGACTTTGGGAGGCCCCTCCGTGTGCAGAAAATAGGCCGCGGGCACAGCCGCGTCCCAAAACGAGCGCCCGAAGGCTGGGGCACCAAGTTCGTCCTGCGGAAAAATGCCCAAAATTTGGGTGGGCTATAGCCTTGGGGTGTGGGGCTGGCCAACTTCGCCCGCCGGACTCGGAATGGGGCGAGACTTTGCGAGGCCCCTCCGTGTGCCAACATTAGGCCGCGGGCACAGCCGCGCCCAAAAACGGGCGCCCGAAGGCTGGGGCGCCAAGTTCGTCCTACTGAAAAATGCCCCAAAATTGGGTGGGCTATAGCCTTGGGGTGTAGGGTGGGCCAACTTCGTCCGCCGGACTAGGAATTGGGCGAGACTTGGCGAGACCCCTCCGTGTGCAAAAATCAGGCCGCGGGGACAGCCGCGCCCCAAAACGAGCGCCCGAAGGCTGGGGCGCCAAGTTCGTCCTGCGGAAAAATGCCCAAAAAAAGGGTGGGCTATAGCCTTGGGGTGTGGGGTGGGCCAACTTCGTCCGCCGGACTAGGAATTGGGCGAGACTGGGCGTGACCCCTCCGTGTGCTAAAATCAGGCCGCGGGGACAGCCGCGCCCCAAAACGAGCGCCCGAAGGCTGTGGCGCCAAGTTCGTCCAGCGGAAAAATGCCCAAAAAAAGGGTGGGCTATTGCCTTGGGGTGTGGGGTGGGCCAACTTCGTTCGCCGGACTTGGAATGGGGCGAGACTTTGCGAGGCCCCTCCGTGTGCCAAATTCAGGCCGTGGGCACAGCCGCGCCCTAAAACGAGCCCCCGAAGGCTGGGGTGCCAAGTTTGTCCTGCGGAAAAATGCCCAAAAAAAGGGTGGGCTATAGCCTTGGGGTGTGGGGTGGGCCAACTTCGCCCGCCGGACTCGGAATGGGGCGAGACTTTGTGAGGCCCTTCCGTGTGCCAAAAATAGGCCGCGGGCACAGCCGCGCCCCAAAACGAGTCCCCGAAGTCTGGGGCGCCAAGTTCGTCCTGCGGAAAAATGCCCAAAATTTGGGTGGGCTATAGCCTTGGGGTGTGGGGCTGGCCAACTTAGCCCGCCGGACTCGGAATAGGGCGAGACTTTGCGAGGCCCCTCCGTGTGCCAAAATCAGGCCGTGGGGACAGCCGCGCCCCAAAACGAGCGCCCGTAGGCTGGGGCGCCAAGTTCGTCCTGCGGAAAAATGCCCAAAAAAAGGGTGGGCTATAGCCTTGGGGTGTGGGGTGGGCCAACTTCGTCCGCCGGACTAGGAGTTGGGCGAGACTTTGCGAGAACCCCTCTGTTTGCCAAAATCAGGCCGCGGGGACAGCCGCGCCCCAAATTGAGCGCCCGAAGGCTGGGGCGCCAAGTTCGTCCTGCGGAAAAATGCCCCGAAATTGGATGGGCTATAGCCTTGGGGTGTGGGGTGGGCCAACTTCGTCTTCCGGGCTCGGAATGGGGCGAGACTTTCCGAGGCCCCTCCGTGTGCCAAAATCAGGCCGCGGGCACAGCCGCGCGCCCAAACGAGCGCCCGAAGGCTGGGGCGCCAAGTTCGTCCTGCGGAAAAATGCCCCAAAATTGGGTGGGCTAGAGCCTTGGGGTGTGGGGTGGGCCAACTTCGTCGTCCGGGCTCGGAATGGGGCGAGACTCTGCGAGGCCCCTCCGTGTGCCAAAATGAGGCCGCGGGGACAGCCGCGCCCCAAAACGAGCGCCCGAAGGCTGGGGCGCCAAGTTCGTCCTGCGGAAAAATGCCCAAAAAAAGGGTGGGCTATAGCCTTGGGGTGTGGGGTGGGCCAACTTCGTCCGCCGGACTAGGAATTGGGCGAGACTTGGCGTGACCCCTCCGTGTGCTAAAATCAGGCCGCGGGGACAGCCGCGCCCCAAAACGAGCGCCCGAAGGTTGTGGCGCCAAGTTCGTCCAGCGGAAAAATGCCCAAAAAAAGGGTGGGCTATAGCCTTGGGGTGTGGGGTGGGCCAACTTCGTTCCCCGGACTCGGAATGGGGCGAGACTTTGCGAGGCCCCTCCGTGTGCCAACATTAGGCCGCGGGCACAGCCGCGCCCAAAAACGGGCGCCCGAAGGCTGGGGCGCCAAGTTCGTCCTACTGAAAAATGCCCCAAAATTGGGTGGGCTATAGCCTTGGGGTGTAGGGTGGGCCAACTTCGTCCGCCGGACTAGGAATTGGGCGAGACTTGGCGAGACCCCTCCGTGTGCAAAAATCAGGCCGCGGGGACAGCCGCGCCCCAAAACGAGCGCCCGAAGGCTGGGGCGCCAAGTTCGTCCTGCGGAAAAATGCCCAAAAAAAGGGTGGGCTATAGCCTTGGGGTGTGGGGTGGGCCAACTTCGTCCGCCGGACTAGGAATTGGGCGAGACTGGGCGTGACCCCTCCGTGTGCTAAAATCAGGCCGCGGGGACAGCCGCGCCCCAAAACGAGCGCCCGAAGGCTGTGGCACCAAGTTCGTCCAGCGGAAAAATGCCCAAAAAAAGGGTGGGCTA
Organism: Citrus glauca; assembly: GCA_029633175.1. NCBI lineage: Eukaryota > Viridiplantae > Streptophyta > Magnoliopsida > Sapindales > Rutaceae > Citrus > Citrus glauca. The sequence continues at coordinate 21,955 of JAQOOD010000045.1, read as the reverse complement.
TAGCCTTGGGGTGTGGGGTGGGCCAACTTCGTTCGCCGGACTTGGAATGGGGCGAGACTTTGCGAGGCCCCTCCGTGTGCCAAATTCAGGCCGCGGGCACAGCCGCGCCCTAAAACGAGCCCCCGAAGGCTGGGGTGCCAAGTTTGTCCTGCGGAAAAATGCCCAAAAAAAGGGTGGGCTATAGCCTTGGGGTGTGGGGTGGGCCAACTTCGCCCGCCGGACTCGGAATGGGGCGAGACTTTGCGAGTCCCCTCCGTGTGCCAAAAATAGGCCGCGGGCACAGCCGCGCCCCAAAACGAGTCCCCGAAGTCTGGGGCGCCAAGTTTTTGGGCGGAAAAATGCCCAAAACGAGCGCCCGAAGGCTGGGGCGCCAAGTTCGTCCTGCGGAAAAATGCCCCAAAATTGGGTGGGCTAGAGCCTTGGGGTGTGGGGTGGGCCAACTTCGTCGTCCGGGCTCGGAATGGGGCGAGACTCTGCGAGGCCCCTCCGTGTGCCAAAATCAGGCCGCGGGGACAGCCGCGCCCCAAGACGGGCACCCGAAGGCTGGGGCGCCAAGTTCGTCCTGCGGAAAAATGCCCAAAAAAAGGGTGGGCTATAGCCTTGGGGTGTGGGGTGGGCCAACTTCGTCCGCCGGACTAGGAATTGGGCGAGACTTGGCGTGACCCCTCCGTGTGCTAAAATCAGGCCGCGGGGGACAGCCGCGCCCCAAAACGAGCGCCCGAAGGTTGTGGCGCCAAGTTCGTCCAGCGGAAAAATGCCCAAAAAAAGGGTGGGCTATAGCCTTGGGGTGTGGGGTGGGCCAACTTCGTTCCCCGGACTCGGAATGGGGCGAGACTTTGCGAGGCCCCTCCGTGTGCCAACATTAGGCCGCGGGCACAGCCGCGCCCAAAAACGGGCGCCCGAAGGCTGGGGCGCCAAGTTCGTCCTACTGAAAAATGCCCCAAAATTGGGTGGGCTATAGCCTTGGGGTGTAGGGTGGGCCAACTTCGTCCGCCGGACTAGGAATTGGGCGAGACTTGGCGAGACCCCTCCGTGTGCAAAAATCAGGCCGCGGGGGACAGCCGCGCCCCAAAACGAGCGCCCGAAGGCTGGGGCGCCAAGTTCGTCCTGCGGAAAAATGCCCAAAAAAAGGGTGGGCTATAGCCTTGGGGTGTGGGGTGGGCCAACTTCGTCCGCCGGACTAGGAATTGGGCGAGACTGGGCGTGACCCCTCCGTGTGCTAAAATCAGGCCGTGGGGACAGCCGCGCCCCAAAACGAGCGCCCGAAGGCTGTGGCGCCAAGTTCGTCCAGCGGAAAAATGCCCAAAAAAAGGGTGGGCTATAGCCTTGGGGTGTGGGGTGGGCCAACTTCGTTCGCCGGACTTGGAATGGGGCGAGACTTTGCGAGGCCCCTCCGTGTGCCAAATTCAGGCCGCGGGCACAGCCGCGCCCTAAAACGAGCCCCCGAAGGCTGGGGCGCCAAGTTCGTCATGCGGAAAAATGCCCAAAAAAAGGGTGGGCTATTGCCTTGGGGTGTGGGGTGGGCCAACTCCGTCCGCCGGACTCGGAATGGGGCAAAAGTTTGCGAGGCCCTTCCGTGTGCGAAAATCAGGCCGCGGGCACAGCCGCGCCCCAAAATGAGCCCCCGACGGCTGGGGCGCCAGGTTCGTCCTGCGGAAAAATGCCCCAAAAAAGGGTGGGCTATAGCCTTGGGGTGTGGGGTGGGCCAACTTCGTCCGCCGGACTAGGAATTGGGCGAGACTTGGCGTGACCCCTCCGTGTGCTAAAATCAGGCCGCGGGGACGGCCGCGCCCCAAAACGAGCGCCCGAAGGCTGTGGCGCCAAGTTCGTCCAGCGGAAAAATGCCCAAAAAAAGGGTGGGCTATAGCCTTGGGGTGTGGGGTGGGCCAACTTCGTCCGCCGGACTAGGAATTGGGCGAGACTTGGCGTGACCCCTCCGTGTGCTAAAATCAGGCCGCGGGGACAGCCGCGCCCCAAAACGAGCGCCCGAAGGCTGTGGCGCCAAGTTCGTCCAGCGGAAAAATGCCCAAAAAAAGGGTGGGCTATAGCCTTGGGGTGTGGGGTGGGCCAACTTCGTTCGCCGGACTTGGAATGGGACGAGACTTTGCGAGGCCCCTCCGTGTGCCAAATTCAGGCCGCGGGCACAGCCGCGCCCTAAAACGAGCCCCCGAAGGCTGGGGTGCCAAGTTCGTCCTGCGGAAAAATGCCCAAAAAAAGGGTGGGCTATAGCCTTGGGGTGTGGGGTGGGCCAACTTCGTCCGCCGGATTCGGAATGGGGCGAGACTTTGCGAGGCCCCTCCGTGTGCCAAAATCAGGCCGCGGGCACAGCCGCACCCAAAAACGGGCGCCCGAAGGCTGGGGCGCCATGTTCGTCCTGCTGAAAAATCCCCAAAATTGGGTGGGCTATAGCCTTGGGGTGTGGGGTGGGCCAACTTCGTCCGCCGGACTAGGAATTGGGCGAGACTTGGCGTGACCCCTCCGTGTGCCAAAATCAGGCCGCGGGGACAGCCGCGCCCCAAAACGAGCGCCCGAAGGTTGTGGCGCCAAGTTCGTCCAGCGGAAAAATGCCCAAAAATTGGGTGGGCTAGAGCCTTGGGGTGTGGGGTGGGCCAACTTCGTCTTCCGGGCTCGGAATGGGGCGAGACTTTGCGAGGCCCCTCCGTGTGCCAAAATCAGGCCGCGGGGACAGCCGCGCCCCAAAACGAGCGCCCGAAGGCTGTGTTGCCAAGTTCGTCCAGCGGAAAAATGCCCAAAAATTGGGTGGGCTAGAGCCTTGGGGTGTGGGGTGGGCCAACTTCGTCGTCCGGGCTCGGAATGGGGCGAGACTTTGCGAGGCCCCTCCGTGTGCCAAAATCAGGCCGCGGGGACAGCCGCGCCCGAAAACGAGCGCCCGAAGGCTGGGGCGCCAAGTTCGTCCTGCGGAAAAATGCCCAAAAAAAGGGTGGGCTATAGCCTTGGGGTGTGGGGTGGGCCAACTTCGTCCGCCGGACTAGGAATTGGGCGAGACTTGGCGTGACCCCTCCGTGTGCTAAAATCAGGCCGCGGGGACGGCCGCGCCCCAAAACGAGCGCCCGAAGGCTGTGGCGCCAAGTTCGTCCAGCGGAAAAATGCCCAAAAAAAGGGTGGGCTATAGCCTTGGGGTGTGGGGTGGGCCAACTTCGTCCGCCGGACTAGGAATTGGGCGAGACTTGGCGTGACCCCTCCGTGTGCTAAAATCAGGCCGCGGGGACGGCCGCGCCCCAAAACGAGCGCCCGAAGGCTGTGGCGCCAAGTTCGTCCAGCGGAAAAATGCCCAAAAAAAGGGTGGGCTATAGCCTTGGGGTGTGGGGTGGGCCAACTTCGTTCCCCGGACTTGGAATGGGGCGAGACTTTGCGAGGCCCCTCCGTGTGCCAAATTCAGGCCGCGGGCACAGCCGCGCCCTAAAACGAGCCCCCGAAGGCTGGGGCCCCAAGTTTGTCCTGCGGAAAAATGCCCAAAAAAAGGGTGGGCTATAGCCTTGGGGTGTGGGGTGGGCCAACTTCGTCCGCCGGACTCGGAATGGGGCGAGAGACTTTGCGAGGCCCCTCCGTGTGCCAAATTCAGGCCGCGGGCACAGCCGCACCCTAAAACGAGCCCCCGAAGGCTGGGGCGCCAAGTTTGTCCTGCGGAAAAATGCCCAAAAAAAGGGTGGGCTATAGCCTTGGGGTGTGGGGGGGCCCACTTCGTCCGCCGGATTCGGAATGGGGCGAGACTTTGCGAGGCCCCTCCGTGTGCCAAAATCAGGCCGCGGGCACAGCCGCGCCCAAAAACGGGCGCCCGAAGGCTGGGGCGCCAAGTTCGTCCTGCTGAAAAATGCCCCAAAATTGGGTGGGCTATAGCCTTGGGGTGTAGGGTGGGCCAACTTCGTCCGCCGGACTAGGAATTGGGCGAGACTTGGCGAGACCCCTCCGTGTGCAAAAATCAGGCCGCGGGGACAGCCGCGCCCCAAAACGAGCGCCCGAAGGCTGGGGCGCCAAGTTCGTCCTGCGGAAAAATGCCCAAAAAAAGGGTGGGCTATAGCCTTGGGGTGTGGGGTGGGCCAACTTCGTCCGCCGGACTAGGAATTGGGCGAGACTTGGCGAGACCCCTCCGTGTGCAAAAATCAGGCCGCGGGGACAGCCGCGCCCCAAAACGAGCGCCCGAAGGCTGGGGCGCCAAGTTCGTCCTGCGGAAAAATGCCCAAAAAACGGGTGGGCTATAGCCTTGGGGTGTGGGGTGGGCCCACTTCGTCCGCCGGACTAGGAATTGGGCGAGACTTGGCGAGACCCCTCCGTGTGCAAAAATCAGGCCGCGGGGACAGCCGCGCCCCAAAACGAGCGCCCGAAGGCTGGGGCGCCAAGTTCGTCCTGCGGAAAAATGCCCAAAAAAAGGGTGGGCTATAGCCTTGGGGTGTGGGGTGGGCCAACTTCGTCCGCCGGACTAGGAATTGGGCGAGACTGGGCGTGACCCCTCCGTGTGCTAAAATCAGGCCGCGGGGACAGCCGCGCCCCAAAACGAGCGCCCAAAGGCTGTGGCGCCAAGTTCGTCCAGCGGAAAAATGCCCAAAAAAAGGGTGGGCTATAGCCTTGGGGTGTGGGGTGGGCCAACTTCGTTCGCCGGACTTGGAATGGGGCGAGACTTTGCGAGGCCCCTCCGTGTGCCAAATTCAGGCCGCGGGCACAGCCGCGCCCTAAAACGAGCCCCCGAAGGCAGGGGTGCCAAGTTTGTCCTGCGGAAAAATGCCCAAAAAAAGGGTGGGCTATAGCCTTGGGGTGTGGGGTGGGCCAACTTCGTCCGCCGGACTAGGAATTGGGCGAGACTTGGCGTGACCCCTCCGTGTGCTAAAATCAGGCCGCGGGGACAGCCGCGCCCCAAATTGAGCGCCCGAAGGCTGTGGCGCCAAGTTCGTCCAGCGGAAAAATGCCCAAAAAAAGGGTGGGCTATAGCCTTGGGGTGTGGGGTGGGCCAACTTCGTTCCCCGGACTTGGAATGGGGCGAGACTTTGCGAGGCCCCTCCGTGTGCCAAATTCAGGCCGCGGGCACAGCCGCGCCCTAAAACGAGCCCCCGAAGGCTGGGGCGCCAAGTTTGTCCTGCGGAAAAATGCCCAAAAAAAGGGTGGGCTATAGCCTTGGGGTGTGGGGTGGGCCAACTTCGTCCGCCGGACTCGGAATGGGGCGAGACTTTGCGAGGCCCCTCCGTGTGCCAAATTCAGGCCGCGGGCACAGCCGCACCCTAAAACGAGCCCCCGAAGGCTGGGGCGCCAAGTTTGTCCTGCGGAAAAATGCCCAAAAAAAGGGTGGGCTATAGCCTTGGGGTGTGGGGGGGCCCACTTCGTCCGCCGGATTCGGAATGGGGCGAGACTTTGCGAGGCCCCTCCGTGTGCCAAAATCAGGCCGCGGGCACAGCCGCGCCCAAAAACGGGCGCCCGAAGGCTGGGGCGCCAAGTTCGTCCTGCTGAAAAATGCCCCAAAATTGGGTGGGCTATAGCCTTGGGGTGTAGGGTGGGCCAACTTCGTCCGCCGGACTAGGAATTGGGCGAGACTTGGCGAGACCCCTCCGTGTGCCAAAATCAGGCCGCGGGCACAGCCGCGCCCCAAAACGAGCGCCCGAAGGCTGGGGCGCCAAGTTCGTCCTGCGGAAAAATGCCCAAAAAAAGGGTGGGCTATTGCCTTGGGGTGTGGGGTGGGCCAACTTCGTCCGCCGGACTAGGAATTGGGCGAGACTTGGCGTGACCCCTCCGTGTGCTAAAATCAGGCCGCGGGGACAGCCGCGCCCCAAAATGAGCCCCCGACGGCTGGGGCGCCAGGTTCGTCCTGCGGAAAAATGCCCCAAAATTGGGTGGGCTATAGCCTTGGGGTCTGGGGTGGGCCAACTCCGTACGCCGGACTCGGAATGGGGCGATACTTTGCGAGGCCCCTCCGTGTGCGAAAATCAGTTCGCGGGCACAGCCGCGCCCCAAAATGAGCCCCCGACGGCTGGGGCGCCAGGTTCGTCCAGCGGAAAAATGCCGAAAAATTGGGTGGGCTATAGACTTGGGGTGTGGGGTGGGCCAACTTCGTCCGCCGGACTCGGAATGGGGTGAGACTTTGCAAGGCCCCTCCGTGTGCCAAAATCAGGCCGCGGGCACAGCCGCGCCCCAAAACAAGACCCCGAAGGCTGGGGCGCCAGGTTCGTCCTGCGGAAAAATGCCCCAAAATTGGGTGGGCTATAGCCTTGGGGTCTGGGGTTGGCCAACTCCGTACGCCGGACTCGGAATGAGGCGATACTTTATGAGGCCCCTCCGTGTGCGAAAATCAGGCCGCGGGCACAGCCGCGCCCCAAAATGAGCCCCCGACGGCTGGGGCGCCAGGTTCGTCCTGCGGAAAAATGCCCCAAAATTGGGTGGGCTATAGCCTTGGGGTCTGGGGTGGGCCAACTTCGTCCGCCGACTCGGAATGGGGCTAGACTTTGCGAGGCCCCTCCGTGTGCCAAAATCACGCCGCGGGCAAAGCCGTGCCCCAAAACGAGCCCCCAAAGGCTGGGGCGCCAAGTTCGTCCAGCGGAAAAATGCCCAAAAAAAGGGTGGGCTATAGCCTTGGGGTGTGGGGTGGGCCAACTTCGTCCGCCGGACTCGTAATGGGGCGAGACTTTCGAGGCCCCTCCCTGTACCAAAATCAAGCCGCGTGCACAGCCGCGCCCCCAATCGAGCCCCCGAAGGCTGGGGCGCCAAGTTCGTCCTGCGGAAAAATGCCCAAAAAAAGGGGTGGGCTATAGCCTTGGGGTGTGGGGTGGGCCAACTTCGTCCGCCGGACTCGGAATGTGGCGAGACTTTGCGAGGCCCCTCCGTGTGCCAAAATCAGGCCGCGGGCCCAGCCGTGCCCCAAATTGAGCGCCCGACGGCTAGGGCGCCAAGTTCGTCCTGCGGAAAAATGCCCAAAAAATGGGTGGGCTACAGCCTTGGGGTGTGGGGTGGGCTGTCTTCGTCCGTCGGACTCGGAATGGGGCGAGACTTTGCGAGGCCCTCCGTGGGCCAAAATCAGGCCGCGGGCACAGCCGCGCCCCAAAAAAGGACCCCGAAGGCTGGGGCGCCAAGTTCGTCATGCGGAAAAATGCCCAAAAAAAGGGTGGGCTATTGCCTTGGGGTGTGGGGTGGGCCAACTCCGTCCGCCGGACTCGGAATGGGGCAAAAGTTTGCGAGGCCCTTCCGTGTGCGAAAATCAGGCCGCGGGCACAGCCGCGCCCCAAAATGAGCCCCCGACGGCTGGGGCGCCAGGTTCGTCCTGCGGAAAAATGCCCCAAAATTGGGTAGGCTATAGCCTTGGGGTCTGGGGTGGGCCAACTTCGTCCGCCGGACTCGGAATGGGGCTAGACTTTGCGAGTCCCCTCCGTGTGCCAAAATCACGCCGCGGGCAAAGCCGTGCCCCAAAACGAGCCCCCGACGGCTGGGGCGCCAAGTTCGTCCAGCGGAAAAATGCCGAAAAATTGGGTGGGCTATAGCCTTGGGGTGTGGGGTTGGCCAACTTCGTCCGCCGGACTCGGAATGGGGCGAGACTTTGCAAGGCCCCTCCGTGTGCCAAAATCAGGCCGCGGGCACAGCCGCGCCCCAAAACAAGCCCCCGAAGGCTGGGGCGCCAAGTAATTCATGCGGAAAAATGCCCAAAAAAAGGGTGGGCTATAGCCTTGGGGTCTGGGGTTGGCCAACTCCGTACGCCGGACTCGGAATGGGGCGATACTTTACGAGGCCCCTCCGTGTGCGAAAATCAGGCCGCGGGCACAGCCGCGCCCCAAAATGAGCCCCCAACGGCTGGGGCGCCAGGTTCGTCCTGCGGAAAAATGCCCCAAAATTGGGTGGGCTATAGCCTTGGGGTATGGGGTGGGCCAACTTCGTCCGCCGACTCGGAATGGGGCTAGACTTTGCGAGGCCCCTCCGTGTGCCAAAATCAGGCCGCGGGGACAGCCGCGCCCCAAAACAAGACCCCGAAGGCTGGGGCGCCAGGTTCGTCCTGCGGAAAAATGCCCCAAAATTGGGTGGGCTATAGCCTTGGGGTCTGGGGTTGGCCAACTCCGTACGCCGGACTCGGAATGGGGCGATACTTTACGAGGCCCCTCCGTGTGCCAAAATCAGGCCGCGGGCACAGCCGCGCCCCAAAATGAGCCCCCGAAGGCTGGGGCGCCAGGTTCGTCCTGCGGAAAAATGCCCCAAAATTGGGTGGGCTATAGCCTTGGGGTCTGGGGTGGGCCAACTTCGTCCGCCGACTCGGAATGGGGCGAGACTTTGCGAGGCCCCTCCGTGTGCCAAAATCACGCCGCGGGCAAAGCCGTGCCCCAAAACGAGCCCCCGAATGCTGGGGCGCCAAGTTCGTCCAGCGGAAAAATGCCCAAAAAAAGGGTGGGCTATAGCCTTGGGGTGTGGGGTGGGCCAACTTCGTCCGCCGGACTCGTAATGGGGCGAGACTTTCGAGGCCCCTCCGTGTGCCAAAATCAGGCCGAGGGCACAGCCGCGCCCCAAGACGGGCACCCGAAGGCTGGGGCGCCAAGTTCGTCCTGCGGAAAAATGCCCAAAAAAAGGGTGGGCTATAGCCTTGGGGTGTGGGGTTGGCCAACTTCGTCCGCCGGACTCAGAATGGGGCGAGACTTTGCGAGGCCCCTCCGTGTGCCGAAATCAGGCCGAGGGCACAGCCGCGCCCCAAAACGGGCACCCGAAGGCTGGGTCGCCATGTTCGTCCTGCGGAAAAATGCCCAAAAAAAGGGTGGGCTATAGCCTTGGGGTGTGGGGTGGGCCAACTTCGTCCGCCGGACTCGTAATGGGGCGAGACTTTCGAGGCCCCTCCGTGTACCAAAATCAAGCCGCGTACACAGCCGCGCCCCCAATCGAGCCCCCGAAGGCTGGGGCGCCAAGTTCGTCCTGCGGAAAAATGCCCAAAAAAAGGGTGGGCTATAGCCTTGGGGTGTCGGGTGGGCCAACTTCGTCCGTCGGACTCGGAATGTGGCGAGACTTTGCGAGGCCCCTCCGTGTGCCAAAATCAGGCCGCGGGCCCAGCCGTGCCCCAAATCGAGCGCCCGACGGCTAGGGCGCCAAGTTCGTCCTGCGGAAAAATGCCCAAAAAATGGGTGGGCTACAGCCTTGGGGTGTGGGGTGGGCTGTCTTCGTCCGTCGGACTCGGAATGGGGCGAGACTTTGCGAGGCCCTCCGTGGGCCAAAATCAGGCCGCGGGCACAGCCGCGCCCCAAAACGTGCACCCGAAGGCTGGGGCACCAAATTCGTCCTGCGGAAAAATGCCCCAAAAGTGGGTGGGCTATAGCCTTGGGGTGTGGGGTGGGCCAACTTCGTCTTCCGGACTCGAAATGGGGCGAGACTTTGCGAGGCCCCTCCGTGTGCGAAAATCAGGCCACGGACACAGCCGCGTCCCAAAACGGACGCCCGAAGGCTGGGGCGCCATGTTCGTCCTGCGGAAAAATGCCCAAAAAAAGGGTGGGCTATAGTCTTGGGGTGTGGGGTGGGCCAACTTCGTCCGCCGGACTCGGAATGGGACGAGACTTTGCGAGGCCCCTCCGTGTGCCAAAATCAGGCCGTGGGCAGAGCCGCGCCCCAAAAAAAGCCCCCGAAGGCTGGGGCGCCAAGTTCGTCATGCGGAAAAATGCCCAAAAATTGGGTGGGCTATAGCCTTGGGGTCTGGGGTGGGCCAACTTCGTCCGCCGGACTCGGAATGGGGTGAGACTTTGCGAGGCCCCTCCGTGTGCCAAAATATGGCCGCGGGCACAGCCGTTCCCCAAAACGAGTCCCCGAAGTCTGGGGCGCCAAGTTCGTCCTGCGGAAAAATGCCCAAAAAAAGGGTGGGCTATAGCCTTGGGGTGTGGGGTGGGCCAACTTCGTCCGCCGGACTCGGAATGGGGCGAGACTTTCAAGGCCCCTCCGTGTACAAAAATCAACCCGCGGGCACAGCCGCGCCCCCAATCGAGCACCCGAAGGCTGGGGCGCCAAGTTCGTCCCGCGGAAAAATGCCCCAAAATTGGGTGGGCTATAGCCTTGGGGTGTGGGGTGGGCCAACTTCGTCCGCCGAACTCGGATTGGGGCGAGACTTTCGAGGCCCCTCCGTGTACCAAAATCAAGCCGCGGAAACAGCCGCGCCCCCAATCGAGCCCCCGAAGGCTGGGGCGCCAAGTTCGTCCTGCGGAAAAATGCCCAAAAAAAGGGTGGGCAATAGCCTTGGGGTGTCGGGTGGGCCAACTTCGTCTGTCGGACTCGGAATGTGGCGAGACTTTACGAGGCCCCTCCGTGTGCCGAAATCAGGCCGCAGGCACAGCCGCGCCCCAAAACGGACGCACGAAGGCTGGGGCGCCAAGTTCGTCCTGCGAAAAAATGCCCCAAAATTGGGTGGGCTATAGCCTTGGGGTGTGGGGTGGGCCAACTTCGTCCGCCGGACTCGGAATGGGGCGAGACTTTGCGAGGCCCCTCCGTGTGCCAAAATCAGGCCGGGGGGCACAGCCGCGCCCCAAAATGGGCGCCCGAAGGCTGGGGCGCCATGTTCGTCCTGCGGAAAAATGCCCAAAAAAAGGGTGGGCTATCGCCTTGGGGTGTGGGGTGGGCTATAGCCTTGGGGTGTGGGGTGGGCCAACTTCGTCTTCCGGACTCGGAATGGGGCGAGAATTTGCGAGGCCCCTCCGTGTGCCAAAATCAGGCCGCGGGCGCAGCCGCGCCCCCAAACGAGCCCCCGAAGGCCGGGGCGCCAAGTTCGTCCTGCCGAAAAATGCTCAAAAATTCGGTGGGCTATAGCCTTGGGGTGTGGGGTGGGCCAACTTCGTCTTCCGGACTCGAAATGGGGCGAGACTTTGCGAGGCCCCTCCGTGTGCGAAAATCAGGCCGCGGACACAGCCGCGCCCCAAAACGGACGCCCGAAGGCTGGGGCGCCAAGTTTGTCCTGCGGAAAAATGCCCAAAAATTGGGTGGGCTATAGCCTTGGGGTGTGGGGTGGGCCAACTTCGTCTTCCGGACTCGAAATGGGGCGACACTTTGCGAGGCCCCTCTGTGCTCCAAAATCAGGCTTCGGGCACAGCCGCGCCCCAAAACGAACGCCCGAAGGCTGGGGCGCCAAGTTCGTCCTGCGGAAAAATGCCCAAAAATTGGGTGGGCTATAGCCTTGGGGTGTGGGGTGGGCCAACTTCGTCTTCCGGACTCGAAATGGGGCGACACTTTGCGAGGCCCCTCTGTGCGCCAAAATCAGGCCGCGGGCACAGCCGCGCCCCAAAGTTGACACCCGAAGGCTGGGGCGCCAAGTTCGTCCTGCGGAAAAATGCCCAAAAATTGGGTGGGCTATAGCCTTGGGGTGTGCGGTGGGCCAACTTCGTCTTCCGGACTCGAAATGGGGCGACACTTTGTGAGGCCCCACCGTGTGCCAAAATCAGGCCGCGGGCACAGCCACGCCCCAAAACGGACGCCCGAATGCTGGGGCGCCAAGTTCGTCCTGCGGAAAAATGCTCCAAAATTGGGTGGGCTATAGCCTTGGGGTGTGGGGTGGGCCAACTTCGTCCGCCGGACTCGGAATGGGGCGAGACTTTGCGAGGCCACTCCGTGTACCAAAATCAAGCCGCGGGCACAGCCGCGCCCCAAAACGGGCCCCCAAAGGCTGGGGCGCCAAGTTCGTCATGCGGAAAAATGCCCAAAAATGTGGTGGGCTATAGCCTTGGGGTGTTGGGTGGGCTATAGCCTTGGGGTGTGGGGTGGGCCAACTTCGTCTTCCGGACTCGGAATGGGGCGAGAATTTGCGAGGCCCCTCCGTGTGCCAAAATCAGGCCGCGGGCACAGCCGCGCCCCCAAACGAGCCCCCGAAGGCCGGGGCGCCCAGTTCGTCCTGCCGAAAAATACTCAAAAATTGGGTGGGCTATAGCCTTGGGGTGTGGGGTGGGCCAACTTCGTCTTCCGGACTCGAAATGGGGCGAGACTTTGCGAGGCCCCTCCGTGTGCGAAAATCAGGCCGCGGACACAGCCGCGCCCCAAAACGGACGCCCGAAGGCTGGGGCGCCAAGTTCGTCCTGCGGAAAAATGCCCCAAAATTGGGTGGGCTATAGCCTTGGGATCTGGGGTGGGCCAACTTCGTCCGCCGGACTCGGAATGGGGCGAGACTTTGCGAGGCCCCTCCGTGTACCAAAATTAGGCCGCGGGCACAGCCGCGCCCACAAACGAGCCCCCGAAGGCTGGGGCGCCAAGTTCGTCCTGCGGAAAAATGCCCCAAAATTGGGTGGGCTATAGCCTTGGGGTCTGGGGTGGGCCAACTTCGTCTTCCGGACTCGAAATGGGGCGAGACTTTGCGAGGCCCCTCCGTGTGTAACAATCAGGCCGCGGGCACAGCCGCGCCCCCAAACGAGCCCCCGAAGGGTGGGGCGCCAAGTTCGTCATGCGGAAAAATGCCCAAAAATTGGGTGGGCTATAGCCTTGGGGTGTGGGGTGGGCCAACTTCGTCTTCCGGACTCGGAATGGGGCGAGACTTTGCGAGGCCCCTCCGTGTGCTAAAATCAGGCCGCGGGCACTGCCCCGCCCCAAAACGGACGCCCGAAGGCTGGGGTGCCATGTTCGTCCTGCGGAAAAATGTCCCAGAATTGGGTGGGCTATAGCCTTAGGGTGTGGGGTGGGCCAACTTCGTCCGCCGGACTCGGAATGGGGCGAGAGTTTGCGAGGCCCCTCCGTGTCCAAAATCAGGCCGCGGGAACAGCCGCGCCCCAAAATGAGCGCCCGAAGGCTGGGTCGCCAAGTTCGTCCTGCGGAAAAATGCCCAAAAAGAGGGTGGGCTATGGCCTTGGGGTGTGGGGTGGGCCAACATCGTCCGCCGGACTCGGAATGGGACGAGACTTTGCGAGGCCCCTCCGTGTGCCAAAATCAGGTCGAGGGCACTGCCGTGCCTCAGCACGAGCCCCCGAAGGCTAGGGCGCCAAGTTCGTCCTGCGGAAAAATGCCCCAAAATTGGGTGGGCTATAGCCTTGGGGTGTGGGGTGGGCCAACTTCGTCTTCCGGACTCGAAATGGGGCGAGACATTGCGAGGCCCCTCCATGTGCCAAAATCAGGCCGCGGGCACAGCCGCGCCCAAAAAACGGGTGCCCAAAGGCTGGGGCGCCAAGTTCGTCCTGCGGACCCGGAATGGGGCGAGACTTTGCGAGGCCCCTACGTGTGCCAAAATCAGGCCGCGGGCACAGCCGCGCCCCCAAACGAGCCCCCGAAGGCTGGGGCGCCAAGTTCGTCCGGCGGAAAAATGCCCAAAAATTGGGTGGGCTATAGCCTTGGGGTGTGGGGTGGGCCAACTTCGTCTTCCGGACTCGAAATGGGGCGAGACTTTGCGAGGCCCCTCCGTGTGCCAAAACCTGGCCGCGCGCACAGCCGCGCCCCAAAACGAGCCCCCGAAGACTGGGGCGCCAAGTTCGTCCTGCGGAAAAATGCCCCAAAATTGGGTGGGCTATAGCCTTGGGGTGTGGGGTGGGCAAAGTTCGTCTTCCGGACTCGGAATGGAGCGAGACTTTGCGAGGCCCCTCCGTGAGCAAAAATCGGGCCGCGGGCACAGCCGCGCCCCAAAACGAGCCCCCGAAGACTGGGGCGCCAAGTTCGTCCTGCGGAAAAATGCCCAAAAATTGGGGTGGGCAATAGCCTTGGGGTGTGGGGTGGGCCAACTTTGTCCGCCGGACTCGGAATGGAGCGAGACATTTCGAGGCCCCTCCGTGTGCCAAAATCAGGCCGCGGCCACAGCCGCGCCCCAAAACGGTCGCCCGAAGGCTGGGGCGCCAAGTTCGTCTTGCGGAAAAATGCCCCAAATTTGGATGGGCTACAGCCTTGGGGTGTGGGGTGGGCCAACTTCGTCCGCCGGACTCGGAATGGGGCGAGACATTGCGAGGCCCCTTCGTGTGCCAAAATCATGCCGTGGGCACAGCCGCGCCCCAAAACGAGCCCCCGAAGGCTGGGGCGCCAAGTTCATCCTGCGGAAAAATGCCCAAAAAAACGGTGGGCTATAGCCTTGGGGTGTGGGGTGGGCCAACTTCGTCCGCCGGACTCGGAATGGTGCGAGACATTGCGAGGCCCCTCCGTGTGCCAAAATCAGGCCGCGGCCACAGCCGCGCCCCAAAACGAGCCCCCTAAGGTTGGGGCGCCAAGTTCGTCCTGCGGAAAAATGCCCCAAAATTGGGTGGGCTATAGCCTTGGGGTGTGGGGTGGGCCAACTTCGTCCGCCGGAATCAGAATGGGGCGAGACTTTGCGAGGCCCCTCCGTGTGCCAAAATCAGGCCGCGGACAAAGCCGCACCCCCAAACGAGACCCCGAAGGCTGGGGCGCCAAGTTTGTCCTGCGGAAAAATGCCCAAAAAGAGGATGGGCTATAGCCTTAGGGTGTGGGGCTGGCTAACTTCGCCCGCCGGACTCGGAATGGGGCGAGACTTTGCGAGGCCCCTCCGTGTGCCAAAAATAGGGCGCGGGCACAGCCGCGCCCCAAAACGAGCGCCCGAACGCTGGGGCGCCAAGTTCGTCCTGCGGAAAAATGCCCCAAAATTGGGTAGGCTATAGCCTTGGGGTGTGGGGTGGGCCAACTTCGTCCGCCGGAATCAGAATGGGGCGAGACTTTGCGAGGCCCCTCCGTGTGCCAAAATCAGGCCGCGGACAAAGCCGCACCCCCAAACGAGCCCCCGAAGGCTGGGGCGCCAAGTTTGTCCTGCGGAAAAATGCCCAAAAAGAGGATGGGCTATAGCCTTAGGGTGTGGGGCTGGCTAACTTCGCCCGCCGGACTCGGAATGGGGCGAGACTTTGCGAGGCCCCTCCGTGTGCCAAAAATAGGCCGCGGGCACAGCCGCGCCCCAAAACGAGCGCCCGAACGCTGGGGCGCCAAGTTCATCCTGCGGAAAAATGCCCAAAAAAAGCGTGGGCTATAGCCTTGGGGTGTGGGGTGGGCCAACTTCGTCCGCCGGACTCGGAATGGAGCGAGACATTGCGAGGCCCCTCCGTGTGCCAAAATCAGGCTGCGGCCACAGCCGCGCCGCAAAACGGGCGCCCGAAGGCTGGGGCGCCAAGTTCGTCTTGCGGAAAAATGCCCCAAATTTGGATGGGCTACAGCCTTGGGGTGTGGGGTGGGTCAACTTCGTCCGCCGGACTCAGAATGGGGGGAGACATTGCGAGGCCCCTCCGTGTGCCAAAATCATGCCGTGGGCACAGCCGCGCCCCCAAACGAGCCCCCGAAGGCTGGGGCGTCATGTTCGTCCTGCGGAAAAATGCCCCAAAATTGGGTGGGCTATAGCCTTGGGGTGTGGGGTGGGCCAACTTCGTCCGCCGGACTCGGAATGGGGCGAGACCTTGTGATGCCCCTCCGTGTGTCAAAATCAGGCCGCGGGCACAGCCGCGCCCCCAAACGAGCCCCCGAAGGCTGGGACGCCAAGTTCGTCCTGCGGAAAAATGCCCATAAAGAGGATGGGCTATAGCCTTGGGGTGTGGGGTGGGCCAACTTCGTCCGCCGGACTCGGAATGGGACGAGACTTTGCGAGGCCCCTCCGTGTGCCCAAATTAGGCCGTGGGCACAGCCGCGCCCCAGCACGAGCCCCCGAAGGCTGGGGCGCCAAGTTCGTCCTGCGGAAAAATGCCCCAAAATTGGGTGGGCTATAGCCTTGGGGTGTGGGGTGGGCCAACTTCGTCCGCCGGACTCGGAAAGGGGCGAGACTTTGCGAGGCCCCTCAGTTTGCCAAAATCAGGCCGCGGGCACAGCCGCGCCCCAAAACGGGCACCCGAAGGCTGGGGCGCCAAGTTCGTCCTGCGCAAAAATGCCCCAAAATTGGGTGGGCTATAGCCTTGGGATCTGGGGTGGGCCAACTTCGTCCGCCGGACTCGGAATGGGGCGAGACTTTGCAAGGCCCCTCCGTGTACCAAAATCAGGCCGCGGGCACAGCCGCGCCCACAAACGAGCCCCCGAAGGCTGGGGCGCCAAGTTCGTCCTGCGGAAAAATACCCCAAAATTGGGTGGGCTATAGCCTTGGGGTCTGGGGTGGGCCAACTTCGTCTTCCGGACTCGAAATGGGGCGAGACTTTGCGAGGCCCCTCCGTGTGCCAAAATCAGGCCGCGGGCACAGCCGCGCCCCAAAACGGGCGCCCGAAGGCTGGGGCGCCAAGTTCGTCCAGCGGACAAATGCCCCAAAATTGGGTGGCCTACAGCCTTGGGGTGTGGGGTGGGCCAACTTCGTCCGCCGGACTCGGAATGGGGCGAGACCTTGTGATGCCCCTCCGTGTGTCAAAATCAGGCCGCGGGCACAGCCGCGCCCCCAAACGAGCCCCGAAGGCTGGGACGCCAAGTTCGTCCTGCGGAAAAATGCCCCAAAATTGGGTGGGCTATAGCCTTGGTGTGTGGGGTGGGCCCATTTCGACCGCCGGACTCGGAATGGGGTGAGACTTTGCGAGGCCCCTCCGTGTGCCAAAATCAGGCTGCGGCCACAGCCGCGCCACAAAACGGGCGCCCCGAAGGCTGGGGCGCCAAGTTCGTCTTGCGGAAAAATGCCCCAAATTTGGATGGGCTACAGCCATGGGGTGTGGGGTGGGCCAACTTCGTCAGCCGGACTCAGAATGGGGGGAGACATTGCGAGGCCCCTCCGTGTGCCAAAATCATGCCGTGGGC
Source organism: Citrus glauca (assembly GCA_029633175.1). Lineage (NCBI taxonomy): Eukaryota > Viridiplantae > Streptophyta > Magnoliopsida > Sapindales > Rutaceae > Citrus > Citrus glauca. The sequence goes on along the minus strand of JAQOOD010000045.1, from coordinate 5,356 downwards.
ACAGCCGCGCCCCCAAACGAGCCCCCGAAGGCTGGGGCGCCAAGTTCCTCCTGCGGAAAAATGCCCAAAAAAAGGGTGGGCTATAGCCTTGGGGTGTGGGGTGGGCCAACTTCGTCCGCCGGACTCGGAATGGGGCGAGACTTTGCGAGGCCCCTCCGTGTGCCAAAATCAGGCCGAGGGCACAGCCGCGCCCCAAAACGAGCCCGCGAAGGCTGGGGCGCCAAGTTCGTCCTGCGGAAAAAATGCCCCAAAATTGGGTGGGCTATAGCCTTGGGGTCTGGGGTGGGCCAACTTCGTCTTCCGGACTCGAAATGGGGCGAGACTTTGCGAGGCCCCTCCGTGTGCCAAAATCAGGCCGCGGGCACAGCCGCGCCCCAAAACGGGCGCCCGAAGGCTGGGGCGCCAAGTTCGACCAACGGACAAATTCCCCAAAATTGGGTGGCCTACAGCCTTGGGGTGTGGGGTGGGCCAACTTCGTCCGCCGGACTCGGAATGGGGCGAGACCTTGTGATGCCCCTCCGTGTGTCAAAATCAGGCCGCGGGCACAGCCGCGCCCCCAAACGAGCCCCCGAAGGCTGGGACGCCAAGTTCGTCCTGCGGAAAAATGCCCCAAAATTGGGTGGGCTATAGCCTTGGTGTGTGGGGGTGGGCCCACTTCGACCGCCGGACTCGGAATGGGGCGAGACTTTGCGAGGCCCCTCCGTGTGCCAAAATCAGGCTGCGGCCACAGCCGCGCCACAAAACGGGCGCCCGAAGGCTGGGGCGCCAAGTTCGTCTTGCGGAAAAATGCCCCAAATTTGGATGGGCTACAGCCTTGGGGTGTGGGGTGGGCCAACTTCGTCCGCCGGACTCAGAATGGGGGGAGACATTGCGAGGCCCCTCCGTGTGCCAAAATCATGCCGTGGGCACAGCCGCGCCCCCAAACGAGCCCCCGAAGGCTGGGGCGCCAAGTTCATCCTGCGGAAAATTGCCCAAAAAAGGGTGGGCTATAGCCTTGGGGTGTGGGGTGGGCAACTTTGTCCGCCGGACTCGGAATGGGGTGAGACCTTGCGAGGCCCCTCCGTGTGCCAATATCAGGCCGGGGGCACAGCCGCGCCCCCAAACTAGCCCCCGAAGGCTGGGGTGCCAAGTTCGTCCAGCGGGAAATGCCCAAAAAAAGGGTGGGCTATAGCCTTGGGGTGTGGGGTGGGCCAACTTCGTCCGCCGGACTCGGAATGGGGCGAGACTTTGCGAGGCCCCTCCGTGTACCAAAATCAGGCCGGGGGCACAGCCGCGCCCCAAATCGATCCCCCGAAGGCTGGGGTGCCAAGTTCGTCCCGAGGAAAAATGCCCAAAAAAAGGGTGGGCTACAGCCTTGGGGTGTGGGGTGGGCCAACTTCGTCCGCCGAACTCGGAATGGAGCGAGACTTTCCGAGGCCCCTCCGTGTGAAAAAATCAGGCCGCGGGCACAGCCGCGCCCCCAAACGAGCCCCCGAAGGCTGGGGCGTCAAGTTCGTCCAGCGCAAAAATGCCTAAAAATTGGGTGGGCTATAGCCTTGGGGTGTGGGGTGGGCCAACTTCGTCTTCCGGACTCGGAATGGGGCGAGACTTTGCGAGGACCCTCCGTGTACCAAAATTTGGCCGCGGGCATAGCCGCGCCCCAAAAAGGGTGCCCGAAGGCTGGGGCGCCAAGCTCGTCCTGCAGAAAAAATGCCCCAAAATTGGGTGGGCTATAGCCTTGGGGTGTGGGGTGGGCCAACTTCGTCCGCCGGACTCGGAATGGGGCGAGACTTTCCGAGACCCCTCCGTGTGCCAAAATCAGGGCGCGGGCACAGCCGCGCCACCAAACGAGCCCCCGAAGGCTGGGGCACCAAGTTCGTCCGGCGGAAAAATGCCCAAAAAGAGGGTGGGCTATAGCCTTGGGGTGTGGGGTGCGCCAACTTCGTCCGCCGGACTCGGAATGGGGCGAGACTTTGCGAGGCCCCTCAGTGTGCCAAAATCAGGCTGTGGGCACAGCCGCACCCCAAAACGAGCCCCCGAAGGCTGGGGCGCCAAGTTCGTCCTGCGGAAAAATGCCCCAAAATTGGGTGGGCTATAGCCTTGGGGTGTGGGGTGGGCGAACCTGGTCCGCCGGACTCGGAATGGGGCGAGACTTTGCGTGGCACCTCCGTGTGACAAAATCAGGCCGAGGGCACAGCCGCGCCCCAAAACGAGCCCCCGAAGGCTGGGGCGCCAAGTTCGTCCTGCGGAAAAATGCCCCAAAATTGGGTGGGCTATAGCCTTGGGGTGTGGGGTGGGCCAACTTCGTCTTCCAGACTCGGAATGAGGCGAGACTTTGCGAGGACCCTCCATGTGCCAAAAATTAGGCCGCGGACACAGCCGCGCCCCAAAACGGGCGCCCGAAGGCTGGGGCGCCATGTTCGTCCTGCGGAAAAATGCCCAAAAAAAGGGTGGGCTATAGCCTTGGGGTGTGGGGTGGGCCAACTTCGTCTGCCGGAGTCGGAATGGGGCGAGACTTTACGAGGCCCCTCCGTGTGCCAAAATCAGGCCGCGGGCACAGCCGCGCCCCAAAACGAGCGCCCGAAGGCTGGGACGCCAAGTTCGTCCTGCGGAAAAATGCCCAAAAAAAGGGTGGGCTATAGTCTAGGGGTGTGGGGTGGGCCAACTTCGTCCGCCGGACTCGGAATGGGGCGAGACTTTACGAGGCCCCTCCGTGTGCCAAAATCAGGCCGCGGGCACAGCCGCACCCCAAAACGAGCCCCCGAAGCCTGGGGCGCCAAGTTCGTCCAGCGGAAAAATGCCCCAACATTGGGTGGGCTATAGCCTTGGGGTGTGGGGTGGGCCAACATGGTCCACCGGACTCGGAATGGGGCGAGACTTTGCGAGGCCCCTCCGTGTGCCAAAATCAGGCCGAGGGCACAGCCGCGCCCCAAAACGAGCCCCCGAAGGCTGGGGCGCCAAGTTCGTCCCGGGGAAAAATGCCCAAAAAAAGGGTGGGCTATAGCCTTGGGGTGTGGAGCGGGCCAACTTCGTCTTCCGGACACGGAATGGGGCGAGATTTTGCGAGGCCCCTCCGTATGCCAAAATCAGGCCGCGGGCACAGCCGCGCCCTAAAACGGGCGCCCGAATGCTGGGGTGACAAGTTCATCCTGCGGAAAAATGCCTCAAAATTGGGTGGGCTATAGCCTTGGGGTCTGGGGTGGGCCAACTTCGTCTGCCGGACTCGGAATGGGGCGAGACTTTGCGAGGCCCCTCCGTGTACCAAAATCAGGCCGCGGGCACAGCCGCGCCCCAAAACGAGCACCCGAAGGCTGGGACGCCAAGTTCGTCCTGCGGAAAAATGCCCAAAAAAAGGGTGGGCTATAGCCTTGGGGTGTGGGGTGGGCCCACTTCGTCCGCCGGACTCGGAAAGGGGCGAGACTTTGCGAGGCCCCTCCGTGTGCCAAAATCAGGCCGCGGGGACAGCCGCACCCCAAAACCGAGCGCCCGAAGGCTGGGGCGCCAAGTTCGTCCCGGGGAAAAATGCCCAAAAAAAGGGTGGGCTATAGCCTTGGGTTGTGGGGTGGGCCAACTTCGTCTGCCGGAGTCGGAATGGGGCGAGACTTTGCGAGTCCCCTCCGTGTGCCAAAATCAGGCCGCGGGCACAGCCGCGCCCCAAAACGAGCGCCCGAAGGCTGGGACGCCAAGTTCGTCCAGCGGAAAAATGCCCAAAAAAAGTGTGGGCTATAGCCTTGGGGTTTGGGGTGGGCCAACTTCGTCCGCCGGACTCGGAATGGGGCGAGACATTGCGAGGCCCCTCCGTGTGCCAAAATCAGGCCGCGGGCACAGCCGTACCCCAAAACGAGCCCCCGAAGGCTGGGGCGCCAAGTTCGTCCTGCAGAAAAATGCCCCAACATTGGGTGGCCTATAGCCTTGGGGTGTGGGGTGGGCCAACTTGGTCCGCCGGACTCGGAATGGGGCGAGACTTTGCGAGGCCCCTCCGTGTGCCAAAATCAGGCCGAGGGCACAGCCGCGCCCCAAAACGAGCCCCCGAAGGCTGGGGCGCCAAGTTCGTCCCGCGGAAAAATGCCCAAAAAAAGGGTGGGCTATAGCCTTGGGGTGTGGGGTGGGCCAACTTCGTCTGTCGGACTCGGAATTGGGCGAGACTTTACGAGGCCCCTCCGTGGGCCAAAATCAGGCCGCGGGCACAGCCGCGCCCCAAAACGAGTACCCGAAGGCTGGGGCGCCAAATTCGTCCTGCGGAAAAATGCCCCAAAATTGGGTGGGGTATAGCCTTGGGGTGTGGGCTGGGCCAACTTCTTCCGCCGGACTCGGAATGGGGCGAGACTTTGCGAGGCCCCTCCGTGTGCCAAAATCAGGCCGCAGTTACAGCCGCGCCCCCAAACGAGCCCGCGAAGGCTGGGGCGCCAAGTTCGTTCTGCGGAAAAATGCCCAAAAATTGGGTGGGCTATAGCCGTGGGGGGTGGGGTGGGCCAACTTCGTCTTCCGGGCTCGGAATGGGGCGAGACTTTGCGAGGCCCCTCTGTATGCCAAAATCAGGACGCGGGCACAGCCGCGCCCTAAAACGGCCGCCCGAAGGCTGGGGCGCCAAGTTCGTCCTGCGGAAAAATGCCCCAAAATTGGGTGGGCTATAGCCTTGGGGTGTGGGGTGGGCCAACTTCGTCTTCCGGACTCGAAATGGGGCGAGACTTTGCGAGGCCCCTCCGTGTGCCAAAATCAGGCCGCGGGCACAGCCACGCCCCAAAACGGACGCCCGAAGGCTGGGTCGCCAAGTTCGTCCTGCGGAAAAATGCCCCAAAATTGGGTGGGCTATAGCCTTGGGGTGTGGGGTGGGCCAACTTCGTCCCGCCGGACTCGGAATGGGGCGAGACTTTGCGAGGCCCCTCCGTGTGCCAAAATCAGGCCGCGGGCACAGCCGCGCCCCCAAACGAGCCCCCGAAGGCTGGGGCGCCAAGTTCGTCCTGCGGAAAAATGCCCAAAAATTGGGTGGGCTGTAGCCTTGGGGTGAGGTGTGGGCCAACTTCGTCTTCCGGATTCGGAATGGGGCGAGACTTTGCGAGGCCCCACCGTGTGCCAAAATTAGGCCGCGGGCACAGCCGCGCCCCAAAACGGACGCCCGAAGGCTAGGGCGCCAAGTTCGTCCTGCGGAAAAATGCCCCAAAATTGGGTGTGCTATAGCCTTGGGGTGTGGGGTGGGTCAACTTCGTCCGCCGGACTCGGAATGGGGCGAGACTTTGCGAGGCCCCTCTGTGTGCCGAAATCAGGCCGCGGGCACAGCCGCGCCCCAAAACGAGCCCCCGAAGACTGGGGCGCCTAGTTCGTCCTGCGGAAAAAGGCCCCAAAATTGGGTGGGCTATAGCCTTGGTGTGTGAGGTGG